>JAHKKF010496272.1:0-10000 GCA_019740295.1 Labeo calbasu | reverse complement strand
TTTACAGGCACACTTTTGAGACCGCTTGCCCTTGTCACCCACTGCTAGGGGTTGTTTAGAAAAGAGGGGAAAATGGTGCAAAATACAATTTTGTGACATTCTTTGTGTGTCACAAACAACTTTCAAAATCGTTCAAAAACATATTTTCTCTAGTAATTTACTGTTTGTGGTTCAAATGATTTTTAAAACAGATTTTTCAGAGGTTTGAAATAAAATAGTGCTTGCTTTTATCAAAGCAAAATCAAGCAGCAAGTGTTTACTCAATCAAGAAGAAGGGCCACAAATTTATGAACGATTTTTCCTCAGATATATTTACCCAAAGGCTCTGTTCCAAAACCTATAGAGAGATCTGTCTTGCTGTCTACTGCCTACATGTGCAGTTGCCTTCTAAGGCAGCATACTAACCAAAGTAAACCCTCATTGATTTGGAACAATTTAACAAGCAATTCTCAACATGCAAATAAACATGCAACTCTCATGTGACATGCACTCCACTGGCCCCTCACCAATCTCTGCCTTGTTAATGACCTTGTTACTGACTTTGTTTGGATAGTTTTAAATGTAATTTTAGGGCTAGGCTTTATGCAAGTGGATTCTTTCCCCTTCCAAATATTGCAATTCGATGTGTATATTGATTAAACAATGTCAGCTTCAGCTTTTATTCCCAAGTACACATGTATAACATCAGTAAGAACATTTGCATGTGCTCCAAAATAAACAAAAGCTAACGTTAAGTTAATGCTAGTTAATTTATGTATTGATTCAGGGCATTGTAGTAACTAGAGTTCACAATACCACAGCAGTAAATGTGTTGTAGAAATGCTAAGAACGTTTGTTCACTTACACCAATGCGATTACTTGCATTTAACAATTAATATAAAGAAAAAAAGCAGCAGATAAAATGTCAGACTTCATTACAGCCAGCATAAGCATATCCATTAAATTCTTATCACTTTATGTGCATGTTAATTAAAATCACTCTGATAAAAGCTGCGTTTTTTTTAGTACCACTGAGATGCTATTATGGCTTTTATTCCTATTTTGGTAACTCCATAGAATAGGGATCACCATTTACTAATGACAAGTTGCTTATTAGCATGCACACTGCTAGCATGTTGCCTTGTTAGTATGTATAGAACACATATTAATGCCTTTTTCTGCATGACCATATTCTAGATCCCTTAACACCACCCAATACCTAAACATAACTACTACAACAGTTACCTACAAATAAGAAGAAAGTTGGAGTTTATTGAGGCAAAAACTCTAGTTAATAGTAAACATGAGTTCCCTAATCTAAAGTCTTAGCAGTATTTTGAATCAGCTTTTATTATTATATTTTCCAGTTAAATTTGTCATTTTTATACATTTCTACAAACATGATTCACTTTTATTTTAAATGAAATAAAAATAAGAAATGTAGGTAACACTTTAGTATAAGAACCAGTTCTCGCTATTAACTAGTTGCTTATTAGCATGCATACTACTAGCATATTGGCTGTTTATTAGTACTTATTAAAGCACACATTCTGCAAAACCTTATTCTACATCCCCAACCCAATACCAAAACTTAACAACTATCTTACTAATAAAAAGAAGCAAATTAAGAGTTTACTGAGGCAAAAGTCATAGTTAATGGTTTGTTAATGGCAAGAATTTGGCCTTAAAATAAAGTGTGAATGAAATGCATTAATAGTTCACATCTATTTTACTTCAAGTTTTGTGTTAGTTTTAGTTAAAGGAGAAGTCCACTTCCAGAACAAAAATTTACGGATAATGTACTCACCCCCTTGTCATCCAAGACTTTTATTTTAATTTCAGGATTTTTCTCCATATAATGGACTGCTATGGTGCCCACAAGTTTGAACTTCCAAAATGCATTAAGTGTTTCCAAGTTTAAGTGCGGCTTCAAATGACCCCAAATGTGGTTGTAAACGATCCCAGCCAAGGAAGAAGGGTCTTATCTAGCAAAACTCTCGGTTATTTTCATTTAAAACAACAATAACAACAAAAAACAATTTAAATCATTTTTAATGTCAAACGCTCATCTTGTCTCACCCTGCCTGAGCTCTGTGTATTCTGGTTCAAGACAGTTAGGGTATGTCTAAAAACTCGTATTTTCTCCCTTAACTTCAAAAATCATAGTCCTACATCACTGCAGAAGTACAGACCCAGTCTCTGCAAAGTGAACATGCAAAGAAGATCAAACACCTTTAACAAAAAAGGTAAAATAGTGATATAGGATGGTTTTAAAGTTGACGGAGAACATGAGATGAGATGAGATGAGTTTTTCGACATACCCTAACTGTTATGAACCGGAAAAAAACTGAGTTCAAGGCAGAGTAAGACAAGACGAGCATTTGACATTAAAAAGTATATAAATTGTATTATTTTTATGAAAAAAGCAGATCGTTTTGGTAGATAAGACCCTTCTTCCTCGGCTGGGATCGTTTACAACAGCTTTTGGGATCGTTTGAAGCCGCATTTAAACTGCATTTTGGAAGTTCAAACTAGGGGCACCATAGAAGTCCATTATATGGAGAAAAATGCTGAAATGTTTTTCTTAAAAAACATAATTTCTTTACGACTGAAGAAAGAAAGACATGAACATCTCGGATGACAAGTGAGTACATTATATGTAAATCTTTGTTTCGGAAGTGGACTTAACTGTATTAAGACTGATTCACAGAACTAAAAATGTTCCCGCTTTATTGATACAATACACTTATTGTGTATGTACATGCTTTTACATTGTACTAATATTTAAAAATACCTGCATGTAATTACATCTGTAATTACATTTATAAATTATACTGTTGACCAATCCCTTACATTTTAACCCACCCTTAAACCTACCCATACCACTAAACCTGTCCCTAACTTTCCCCATATCCCACCTCTGTAGCAGAGTTTTGCAATACATTATAAACACAATAAGTACATTGTACATACTTTTGGATGTCTATATTTACATAGTAGTCGGGGTCTCCTAATATAAAGTGGGACCCTAACCCTAATGCTCTTGTAACAAAGTAAACTAAAGCTAAGCAAAGGGTCAGATGATTCCAGTATAGTGTGGCGTTAGTTAATCTAACACCATGATACTCAAGTACAATGTCCGCACAAATAAGTACAAAAAAACACAAATATTGGGCAGTCACTGTTCAAAAGAATGAATTATTTCAACTTTTTAATACTGAACTCATCCACCATCTTGAATGTTTTTTTTTCCCACAGAGATCTGCAATCTATACTTGCTTTCTGCATGAAATTCATACATATTAGTGCTGCCTCAGCAGAATTACAGCGCTTCAGCCTTTGCGTCACGAGCACACCTATGATGACCACAGAGGCAGCTCATGTGGTTTTGGAACAAAGCCAGTACTTTCTTTCCTCCTCAACAAACCTTCATATAATCAGCCTGTTTGAGCTCCCAATCTGTGTTTTAATTTCAGACAGAAACAATCTCAATTATCCTCTGCTTGTTTTAAAAAGCTTTTTTTTTTTTTTTAAGCTAGGTGGTAATTAAATGTGCATGATTACATGATTAAAATGACTGAAAGTTCCCTCTGCTTTTCAGCTTCTGAACACACACTTCATACACTAACTCTTTATGAAATAAACCCCTGTGGGTAGAAGTGGCACAATAAGTCCCCTCTTTGGGTTTGGATTTGTTACCATATTTCATTTGATGTTTACACAGCTTGTAGGCTAGAGTATATAAAATACAAATTATTAAATTTTACAAAACATATTATGTTTTCATATTTGAAATCATAACTTTTATTTGTTCTCTAGATGTAGAAGAAATATATTCGTAGCACTGGATCTATTTTTTTTTTTTTCAATTTTCTTATGAGATAAAACACCCCTGGTCCTTTGAGAACAAATCTCATGGTCTATTAAACTAAATTACCCAGATAACATCTATAATATTATGTTTCTAGATTGATCAACAGCTTCTTACCCTCCATTATCCATGTCCTTAGGCAATTGTCAGTAATTCATAAGTCAAATATCTTATTATTAAGCGTGAAGACTGTTTTATAAACTTGTTTATTGTTTTGCTGCTGTTTGCACACATAATGAGTATGCCATGCCACAAGACACCTGGCAAAATCATGTTTGTTTAATGTTTACTGATCAGAACAATTATGAGACGCCGCTATAAAAAAATAACCCTTGATCTAGTCATTCCACAGACAAAATAAAACGAATGCCCTTCTGAAGGTTACCACCCATCAATAATTGGAAATAACCGGTTATGGTCCAATCGGCTGCTATTACCTACAGATGCTGCAATTAAGGGGTTTCGGGGGCAGCATCCTGATTTCTGTGTTTTATTGGTAATTAACTGTGAAACACAACAAACATTCATTTAATTGTGGCACATTTGAAATGACGACGGGGAAATGTCAGACGGTAATAGCTGTATTTCTTGGAAGCGTGTTTATTAAGGTAAAGCGTTAATTAGAAACTGCACCTGGAGAGGTTATTTACTGATACGGTAAGGTACCATCTGACTATTAATGGCACTTCACTCAGCATGTATATGAAAAGTCACACTGAACAAAAGGGCAATAAATGCAGAACAAAATGAATTCAGTTGAAAATGTAATGCAGCTTCTGAAGCTTTGAGCAAAAGCTAAAAAAAAAGCATTTGGCAGCACTTTATTATACATTTCCATTTATCTATTTAGTTATTATAGATTATCGACTCATATTTTGTTCATAAGAATTTAAAGTTTAAAATTAAAATTCCTTAATGATGTTTTTATTTCTGACGAACATGCAACTTTTTGCTTTACAAGATGTTAATTTATGGACTGGAGTGGTGTGGACTACTTGTGGATTATTGTGATGTTTTTATCAGCTGTTTGGACTCTCATTCTGACGGCACCCATTCACTGCAGAGGATCCACTGGTGAGCAAGTGATGTAATGCTAAATTTCTCCAAATCTGTTTCTTAATTTTGGGGTGAATATGTTTAAAAAATAACATTAAATATGTACTTTGTATACCACACAATAATACATTTTTCATACTGTTTTATTTATCATTTTAGAGCTTTCAATGAGCACTCATTCTTTCTTTGTATTCCACAAAAGACAAAAAAAAGCCATATGGGTTTGGAACAACATGAGGGTGAATAAGTGATGACTGAGGTTTCATTTTGGGTGAACTAAGCTCTGATTTTACGATTAAACTGTAAACTAAATAAACTGTGAAACACAATAATTTGAGTGAGTTTCATTCGACAGAACAGGCCAACACGTATCTCATTTAAAAGCTTTTCTCAGATGCTGAGGAGAAATGCTTACTAACACAATTTACACAGACACGGAAATGGGGTATTAAAAGGCTACAAAAGAAAAAAGAAAGAGCAAGAGCGAAAATTGGCCTTCCTCAGAGTCAGGCAGAGCAGCTGTCATGACAAGTGAGCAGATTAACTACATGGCCAGCAAGGAGAAATCCTGTAGTTTGCACAACTAAGGCAAGAGAAAAAGAAAACAGCACTTCTTTTCTGACAGGAGTGTAGTTTAAAATCAGGACCTGAGGCTATATCTCTGTAGCCACACATTATGCTCAGACTGGGTTTAACAGAGATTTGTCTTAGAGCCGTTCTTCCATGCTACGCCAGCCTCCTTCACTGGGCTTTGACCACGAAGAGATAGATAGTGATATATTGGTACAGAGAACGCATATTTGGATCCATTGGGAAAACAAAAGTAAAAATTTAAAGTCAACTGCAATGTTACAGAGCCTGAACATGAAGTACGATCTGGAAGAAGACCATCAGTGAAGCAGAGACAGATTTTTACCAAATACAGACTCTGCGAAACACGGTTTAGATGTACAAAACGGTGTATGTGTACACATCATAAAGGCACACAGACAAATATGACTTACATGAAAATAAGAAATACATGGTCTGCATGCGAGGTGCTTAAGGTGAAAAAAAAAGACTTTGGAGTGACTTTTGGTTTTGCAATATTTAAGAAAGGAATTACTATAAAAAGGTAAAACTTAAAATTCATTACAACATAACCTATCTATCTACCTATCTATCCTACGGAATTCTGTAATTTAATCAAACAAGACACTTTTTTTCTTTTTATTGTGAAACAAACCAACCAACATTGCAGAATTAATCAAATCAATATAAAATAATGTTTCTAGCTTTTGTTATATAAAAGGTTTTCAGAGAACACTCAAAGGATGGAAAGTGATAAAAAATGTGATGACCAGTTAAAATGATTTAAAACAATATTAAATCTTCTAATTGAAGAAAGAGAGAAAGAAAGAAAGAACATACATTTTTACATTAAATAAACCAATATTTTAAAAAAAGAAAAGATTAATTTTAATTTAAGATTAAATTGATTTAAAAATATACAAAAATAGTATTGCTTATTTGTAGCAACAGTGCTGGAAACATTTTGTGTAAAACAATTCACACTGAAACTTAAATAAATAAGATAGGGAAGAGAGAAAAGCATAAATCATAACAAATATTTGCATTCAGTCGCACGCCTACAAGTATCGAAGAACCAAAGTGTCCATTTAGTTTCATTTATAATCTTTCTTGAAGTGCTTAATTTGTGAAGCAAACAGCTCAGAGACTGAGGTCAGAAATTCAAAGAGAAATAAAATATGCATGCTCTTATGCAAAGCAAAGGAAGCTGTTGAGGAATTATGTGCTGGAAACAAGATCACTGATCAAAAGGAAGAATAAAAATTAATAAATTGCAAACTACATATGTGCAGAGGAACATTGTGTGCTCTTCTGCACGAATGGCAGATTATTCATATTTTTTGGACATGTCTCTAGGGTTTCATAACCATGTCTCTAAAATTGGGGTATTAGGAAATAATGTCAACTGGGTACAAATCTGCATTGACCACAGGTGCACCATGTTGCAATAACCACCAGGCCAGGCCATGGCTCCAACCATTTGAAATGTAAGAGAATGAATGATTCCTGCACAAAATTAGAAAGTTTGCCAGCAGCGAAAAACACAAATCTCAAATTAGTCCACTTTTGGCAACTCTTTCCTCTTACCAAACCTATCCTATGATCCCCGGCAGCGCTGTGTGTTCTGAAAGAGAGGATCTGAAACTGCGCTCTTTGTGAGTGGAGGTCACTGTGTTTGTTTAGCTCTACATTATCACCCGACTCTGCTAATGAGATGAATGATCAGTCCTGGAGTGGCTGTCCTCTGATAACGCGGCAGTGTTTTTTTTTTTTTTTTTTTTGGGAAAGCTTGTGCTTGCAGACATCTGCCTTGGTGATCTCACTCATTAGAAGGGAACAGAAGATCAGTCCGTGACCAACCCTGCCGGCCCCTCCAGTGGGCCGTGAAAGGACGAGGACAAGGATAGCACAGACGTCGGCCACTGTGCACACAAGCCAAAGCCTTTTAACATTCTGAAGCGAAGCAGTGAGTGCTGCTTCACTGCCTTAAATGACAGCCTTTCTGGATTTGTAGTCTCATAACCCTTAGTATGCAACAAATGCACATGCATATTCATACACAATCATGGTCACTTAAAAAGAGTCTTATCACAGACTTTTCATTATGATCCACACTGAAATGTGTAGAAATTTGGGGAAGAAACAGTTTTCATTCAGAAATTGATAGTAAATTTTACAATTAATTACAAAGAAATGGCAAGTACACTTTTTGATTTTACAAGGAACCATTCAGTCAAACGTTCTTTAAAGAACCATCTCTTTATTACTTTTTTATAATTTGAAGAACCTTCTTTCACCACAAAGAACCTTTCGTAAAACAGAAAGGTTCTTCAGATGTTAAAGGTTCTTTATGGAACCATTTAGACAAAAAGGTTCTTCTATGGCATCGTGAAACACCTTTATTTTTAAGAATGTAAGCAAGTAACACACTCAGTATATATACTGAACTTGTAAATAAAACAAAGGCTATATAGGCTATATACATATACAAATATACACATTTATATTACATATTACATTGCAGCTTGGTTTCAATAAATGCTCTTTTTGGACACAACAGAAAGTTTTGAATTCTGAAACTTGCAGTATGTTCATCAAACACTTTTATCTGAAAAGATCAAAGAAAATCAGATTCCTCATGACCCCTTTAAAAATGTATGAATGTCACTGCATTAGATGAAAAACATCAAAACAAGAAAAAAAGCAAAACATTTCACAAAAAAAGATGCTTTAAATATAAAAAATAAAGACAAAAAGTACTGTGACACTTTCAGGTTGTAAAACATTAGACAAAGAACACCCATATTTAATGTGATGAATGTTTAGAAAACAAAACAAAAAAAAGACAAAATTAAGATACCACTTTAAAAATAAGGAATAAAATATATTGTGATTTTCATAGCTTTTTTTTTTTGTTTTAAAGGACGCCACAAAGTCTAATTTAGAAAACTTTTGAGAAGTGTTGTGATGAAAAATGAGTAGTTTAAAAATGAATCCCAACCCAGGCTCATTGGAAATACGTGCCTAATTTGATAAATCCGAAATATATAAACAACTGAGGCACAATAAAACCTCAGTCCTCTTTCTGAATAGATTATATAACAAGTTTTTGTGGTCTTTTGAGAAGAACAGTTGAAAGTATGCTTTTAATGGCTTTTAATCATTCGTTGTTGATTCTGAAACTTTACAGAACTGTTGGAGGAAAAGAAAGCAACTTCCTTTATTCCTCAAGTAACACAAACGATTGAACAACTCTTTTACGCCTCCTCCAAATATCTGTTCATATATAAATGACACATTGATGACACCAAAACTTGTTAATATACATTCTCTGGAGTACTAATGCATGAAACATTCATTTGAAAACCAACAGAAGGGTGAGATATAAGTTCTTGCGATATTTCATACAGTTTGAGATTCACCCTGAGGCGAAACTCATGTGAAGGAAGCAGCTTTCCTTTTCCCCTCAATTTTTTCTCTTCCTTTCTTTCTTTTTTGGCTTTCTTATCATCTTTTCCAAGCATGCCAAGTGAACTGTCGGACCGCAGATTTCTCTGTGATAGAGATCTCTAGGGAGACACGCAGAAAAAAAAGTTGCAAAAATAAAGCAACAGAAGGATGGGGAATCCAGAGGGACGGAAGTAAGAAATGTGGACAAATGAACGTGTTACCCGACACGGCCTTGGCATCGCTCAGAGAGCCCTGCAGCCACACTACAGCAGTCATGAACATCCCTCCATGCCTCGCAATTTCTTTCCTCGTTTCTCCCTTCTGTCTCTGTATCCTTCGTCTGGCCGTAAACTTTCCCTCAGCACCCGAAACAGCTTGTTATCTAAACTGCTGTTCTGTTAGACCGAACACACTTAATACAGTTAAAATCTTAATGACCCAAGTTTTGCATTTCTCACTGAATATTACAGATGTTGTTTTAGGGCAGTGTGATATAAGCTAGGGCTTGCATGACTGCTTATTTTAAAGAAGTCGACGAGGTGGCGGGTCAATGTTTATCTCATGTAAATGAATCAAAGCTGTGCAGAGAGAATGTCTGTGTAAGTTAGATGGTGCAGTGAGAAAGGAAAATGTGCGTATCTCCATTGCCAGATTCATGCTGCGTGGATTGTCATAAACCAGAGCTCAACAATAAGGATGTCCCGATGGCCCGGGGCCAGCGACAAAGAGTTTGTTGTACTTGTACATGTGTTTTTACGCCTTGCAAACTTAAACATTTGATGCCTTGAGGTTTTTAGGATTCTGATGATTTAAATATATTCTCTAGACAGACAGACCAGAAAAAAAGGTCTATATAGACAGACAGAGAGAAAGACAGACAGACAGACAGACTAGACAGACAGATAGATAGATAGATAGATAGATAGATAGATAGATAGATAGATAGATAGATAGATAGATGGACAGACGGACAGATAGACAGATAGATAGATAGATAGATAGATAGATAGATAGATAGACAGACAGACAGACAGACAGACAGACAGACAGACAGACAGACAGATAGATAGATAG
>JAHKKF010496267.1:0-14377 GCA_019740295.1 Labeo calbasu | reverse complement strand
CAGAGCTGATTTTGGCATGGTAAAAAGGGTGTTGTTTTACACTACCATTGAGAATTTTTAACCAAAGTATATTATAGACTTTTCATTAAGACCCTAAAAAATCATATCAACTTGTGGAAAATGGGCATCCAATGACCCCTTTAATAATAAATGCTTATGCCTCTAGTAATTCTGTGTGTGTATTTATAAGTTCCTGTCTATTTTAAACCAGCAATATAATAGTTTTTAAACAATGTAAAAAAACATTTAACCCAACCAGTTGGGTCAAAATAACCCAGCATGTGTTCTGTCCAATATTTACCCAGCGCTGGGTTGCCAAATAACCTAAGTTGGGTTGTTTTTAGAGTGTAGGAATACTAGAAACCAGAGTCCACTAAATTTTAAAGAGAAACATTTCTGGAAATACATCAAATTTGGAAAGAAACATCTAAGATTTGAAATAAAACTAAAATATAATATGATACGCTAATAAATAATAAATAAACCTATTCTATTTTGCTATAAGCCTGAACTATTGTAACACAAATATTACCGAACAAATCTGAAAAGATACAAGGAAAAATGGTAAATCTTAGAAAGAGATAGAAGGAACAAACTTACTGTATTTCACACACTTTCTCTCTCACACACACACACACACACTTTATTACTACTGGGCTGGCATCTCCCTGTGGCATTGTGTCAATGCCAGAAACCACACATTGCCTAATGACTCCCTACAAGACTTTTCATTTTCTTACAACACAGCTCCAGTCTTTATTGAATTAAAGCTGCTGCTGCTGCCGACTTTAAAGTCCCTCTCTGTCTTCTCTCTCTCTCTGTATCTTCCTATTATTTTCTCCATGCTGTGTTTCTCAAGCCTTTTATCTCTGTTTTCTTTCTCCATTTCTTTTCTTCTGCATCAAACATTGATCAATATAAACTCAAACAAAGTACTGGTTCTTCAGTACCAAGTTGACACTAAAATAAAATTAAAAATTAAGTACTGTAACTTCACCAGACTTTCCACAGTATTATTAGTCTATCTATCATCTATCAGTCTTTATCACACTGAGCTAAATGCTATAGCGCTGGCAGGATTCAGTCTGTTTGGTGTTGTAAACCTCTTTTTGTGTAATTTATTTATCCTTCAAGATGAAAATGGAAATTAATTAATGTTCCTTCTGAGACCAGAAGCGATAGTCGTGTTGTCGTTTGAAGTTGCTTAAAAATGTTGAGTTCGTTAGACTTCAAAGAATCGCACAGTTTCAAGCCTCGGTCGAATTTAAATCTGATAGATCTTAAATCCCCTCAAGTGAGATGCAGTCGAGAGACAACACGAGGAGCCGTACGCGCAAATACACACGTGCACGTGCAACGTGTCTGAAAATGTTGTTGATGTAGGTCACTGCTGACAGAAGCATTAAAGCAGATACTTTAAGTTCATTTACTGTTCTCTCCACACGCATGACATGAAACTGACTTCACCCAACATAAAACTGACTGCGGCTTCATCTATCGATCCGCTCTAACGACCTTGTTCATTCGCTCTCTTCTTGAGAGTGAGAAGAAAGGCAGAAATAAAGAAGCTTCTGCTAATCTTATTAGATTGATGGGTAAGAAAACATCAAAGTGTGTGAGATATCCATCAGTGGGCATGTGAGCGCATCTAATCAGCCTTCTGTAGAATGGACAAAATAGGCCAGTTCTCCATGGGGCACACTGTCTTCAGACAAGCACCAAGTTTAGATGTTAAGCGTGCGTGTGTGTGCTTGTTTGTGCTATACATGTGACGGCCTGATTTCTGAAATGTCTCCAAAACATTAACTAGTATATTAGCTGTTATAAAGTTGCTATATAACTAAATTGAGAGATTTAAAAATGGCACAAAATGTCATAATTAAAATGAAAAACAATTCAAAAAATGCACTGTAACCGTACCATGATGCAATCATTGTAATTCCACGGTACAAAAAGTAACATCTTTATTTACCATGGTATTTACACGCTACTCAAAGAATACCAATTTTTTTTTTTCCAATTTAAAAAAAGTCTAACATATTATTATTATTATTATTATTATTGTTGTTGTTGTTGTTGTTATTGTTGTTGTTGAATATTAGATGCCATATTGCTAGTACTACTAAAAAAAACAATAATTAGTCATATTTAATCAATGAATATGTTGTTATTATTATTATTATTATTATTAATTTAATAGCAAATAGTATTATTTATTTATTATTGGTATTTAATTGTAATAATAATAACAATAATAATAATAATAATAATAATGATTATGATTAAATAACATTAGTATTATACATTTATTATTAGTATTTATTATTAATATAATAATGACAAAATTTTTATTACTGTTATTCAAATAATTAAATAAGAATTTATTATTATTGTTGTTATTATTATATTCAAGATTAGATTTATAATAATATTATTAGTATTATTTAATTAATTAAATCATTTATTGTTATTATTATATTGTTTTATTATTATTATTTAATATTAGATTCTATATTACCGCTAATAATAAAACAACGATTAGTAAAATGCAATGAATCAATGCATATTTATTATTATTATTATTATTATTATTATTATTATTATTAAATTAATAATAATAATAATGTAATTACTATTAGAAAATATTTACCATTATTTAATATTAATATATTATTATTATTATTATTATTATTTAATTAATTAAATATTATTATTACCATTATTATTATTATTTAATATTAGAGTCTATATTACTACTACTAATAAAAAAATTATTAGTAATATTTAATTTATTAATACAAAATAGTAGTAGTAGTAGTAGTAGTAGTATGACTATTATTAATTTATTAATGTAATTACTACTAACAATTTCTTCATTATTATTATTTAATACTGATATAATATTATTAGCGTTATTTAATTCATTAAATGATAATTACTTTATTCTTCATGTTATTATTGTTATATTCAAGATAATAATAACAACAACAATAATAATAATAATAATAATAATAATAATAATGTACAATAAATTGTAACTACAATAATATGTAGTGTTTACTATATTGAATATTATTAAATATAACTTTTAATATTTAATTAATGCAGTGTTTATTAGTTACATTTCTTCTCCATAAATATATAAGGAATTTGAAATACAATAACATACAATAACACACACACACACACACACACACACACACACACATATATATATATATATATATATATATATGTATGCCTGGGTGCATTTTGCGTTCACTATCTGCATTACAGTCAAACCACGTTCTCCAAGTATCCAATGCCTTGACATACCACAGATTTATTTTTGCGGGGAACACATAATGTAGTCCTTATATTGTTTTGTTTATTGTTTTATGTTAATACAACAACAACTGATTTGAATTTTGCCAGGTGTACAAGATTGTGTGTGTGTGATTAAGTGGCAGTCTATGATTCATTTGTCATTTTATACAGTCATAAGTTTCTCTGCAGTGTTCCTGACCCCTGTGGAGGGAATCTACACAAATCAATTCAGAAGGACAGACGGGAGAGACAGAGAGGTCCCATAAACCCCAGACTGTCAGATCACATCCACTGAAAACTATCATCAGTCCTGGACGATACACATTTCATCGTACATCTCTAACAGACAACTAACAGCAAATATCAAACCTCGACCTGAACTAACTCAATACACACTTCAACAGTACAGAGATATACGCTCACCACACACACAGAACTGAAATACATGACAGATGGGACAGTTCGAGATAATTATTATATCTGTAAGCTAGTGTGCTCCAAAACAATGACAAAATTCACATTTAAAAGATATAAGCATTTAAATCTTAGCATCTCACTTCCACCAATATGAATCAGTGATTTTAATGACATCACCCTGCACTTCAGCTTCTCATTAAACTTTCTGTCCAATCAAATGTTCTCTAGAATCCGAAGTGTCCCGCCCCCTGCACTATAAACACACGCTGAAGCTGTGGCCGTAATCAGTCAGTTGTTCACTGAGTTAGTATTTTCTGTAAGGTGAATGGCATGTTGTGCACTATATAGGGGATAGGGAACAATTCAGATAGCTATTTGACACTTACTTCGCATTAATGCTAAAATAATCAAATGTTAACGTACACATAAGTGTTTGTCTGTGTCTGTTCATGGAGTTGACTAAAACATGTAAGTAACAGGTGATCTGTCAATGATTGTGGCCACCCTGAGGCATCGCCTGTGGCAGTCATGACCCTTGTGCTCCCACAATGCCCTGTTCTTCTGTTTCCTCCAAATCCCCTTTACTTCCCTCCCTGCTGTCACTTTCAATTGAAGCAGTCATTCAATAAGACGTCGTGCCCTATACCTCAGTCTCTCAGGCTACCTGATCCTGCTGTTCCTCCTTCAGACTCTGCTCTGTAATGTGAGTATAGGTATCTTAACTCTTGATTTATTCTCATGAACTGTGTTTAGATGAAATCTGATTAGCAAACTGATGAACAAAATGGCTTGGTATTTTCCTGCTTGTTAAATATTTTAGAATAGTTCAATAAACTGTTCATTGTAACAGCGTAATACCTTGTAAACATGGCTTTGTGGACTGATTCAAAATCTGTGCACTTACATATTGTGTACAAAAGGTGTAGTGTTGTAGTTAAAGAAGAGGAAAATATTTTAAGGAATATATATTATAGATTTTTATTTTAAGTTATTAAACATTTGTCAAAATTAAAAGGACTGTATATAAATATAATTAATTAATAATTTGGAAAAGTCGTTAAATATTTTGGTGGTGACTTTGGTCTGGCAGAAAAGGAAAAAAAGTTTTATTTATTTATTTATTATTATTTTTTTTTACCAGTTTTTTTTCTCCAAGTTTAAAATTATACAATTATTTTTACAATAAAAAAATACAACATACAATTATTTGGTTGTGTGTGTAGAAGTATTTGTAATGTTGTTGTTGTTGTTGTTGTTTTTTCAATAATTCAATGACGCTGTATTATGTAGCATAAAACCAATTGTTGTTGTTTTTTTTTCAATAAATCAATAGATCTACTAATTATTATTATTATTATTATTATTATTATTATTAATAATAATAATAATCATTATATAATGAACAATGTTTAATAATGTATGAAATAAGTTTTTTTTCTAACGTATTATATATTAGAAAACATAAAGCTATAGAAAAATAATGGTGAAATAATTTGAAAAAAAAAAAGAGTTTAAGCTTTTATTTTTTTTATTTGAATTGTAGTAATGTTGAATGTTGCATTGTGCAGAATAAAACCAAAAATGTTATGTTTTTTCAATAAATCAATAGATCTACTAATTATTGTTTTTATTATGAAATAATATTTTTTTATTATACATATTATATATTAGGAGAAAAATAAAACTATAGAAAAATAAAGGTGAAATGATTTTTTAAAAAAATTAAGCTTTTACTTATGTATCTAATCATTCATTTATTCATTCATTCTGTTTTTGTTTATTTATTCAATTTATTTTATTTTTGTAATGTTGATCGTTAAATTGTGCAGCATACGACCAAAAATGTCAATAAATCTATATATCTATTTTATTAATAATAATAATAATAGCCATTATATAATGAACAATATTCAATATAGTATGAAATAAACATTTTTATTATACATACTATATATTTATTAAGTCGTGTAAATGTATAAATAACAATACGTTTGTAATGTTTTTGTTGTTTTGTAATAAATTATCAGATCTGAGAAAAAAAAGGTGTCATTTTATTGACCCATAAGCAAGTCATGACATTTGATTATTGCTATTTTAGAGACATTTTCCATTTTTCAATATGTAATATGTGCAATATGCACAAGACATCCAGTATATTCATGCATAGATATGCACAGGAAACCACAGGCGATCCACGGCCATGCCATATGAATAAATCCTCTTGACTTAAGAAAGCAGTATGCTTTTACTGGTACTGTAGCAGCACTCGTCTGTTATTTTAGAAAAACTGGACACTCTGCACCCAAGACCATGTATCAATTTCTCTAAACAAAATGGCTCCATAGTTGAGTTACAGGGCCTATAACTCAGCACTAAACACCCTCCCACCGGTACGCCTCTCTTTCCCAGTACTCATCATTTACTATATGAAACGCCGAACCACAGGAAAATAAAAAGCTACTTTATCACAGCAAAACAATAACATCAGGTAAACACGGTGAGAGCCGAGTGGCAATAATGGCGTCACAACAAAGCAATAAATCTCGAATATTCCTTCCCTCCTCTTCTCCTCTACTCAGGCTTCAAACGCACATTTGGAGACAAGATGATTGCCAATGTGCAGCGAAGGGAAATAGTCTGCTTCTTTGGAAGGGCTATTTGAGTGAGACTGGAACGAACTGAGACTGTAAGTACGTTTGGGTCCTGTCTTGATGGAAAAGCACATTTTAATAACAGCCAACAAGGCCTGAGGGAGACGCAGCACATATAGCAGGAAGATTAGATGTGCCTCAACACAACCAGCCCCTTCATTCAATTGTCTGCCATATCTGAGAAAAAGGCCAATTTATCAGATGGAAAACGCTGCTGTGCATGTTTTAGCCGCGCACAGAAACGAACAGAGAGTGTAACAATTCCATCTTCATCTTTCACATTTGATTTGTTAAGCCTAGCATATAGCTAGCACAAATTAAGCTTTGCTTCTACAGTATAAACATCTAGTCATTTGAGGAAAATGTGCTTTTAGAGCGCAATTTCACTTTAAACAACCTAAACTCATTTGTTTACATGAGTCTGGCCTATTTCAAATTATGCAGATTAGATCTAATGCTCCTGTTCTGCTAGCAGTACATATTTAGCCAAACACAATCTTCTCTACTAACTAAGTTTGCTGGTCTTTAAGCTATGGTTTTATTGATTTCCCAGCCTCCCTTATCAAAATTAATCATGGTTTTACTATACTATAGTATAGTAACCACATGGTTTAACCATGGTATTTGTAGTAAAACTGTGATTATACAAATGGTAGCCAATATGCTAAAAAAAACTATGGTTACTACACTTTTACTACAATAAAAATATAGTTAATCTTTGTAAGGGCTGGCATCCAAACCCCTGACAAACCCTCAAACCAGACCATCTTGATGAACCAGGAGACCAGGAAAGACCAGCAAACTAGTTTAGACTGGTTTAAGGGTGGTTTTAGCAGAAATATTACCCTTAAAGATGCGTAATGCTAAACTATGCTAAGCTATTTTAGCACTTCTAGCCAAACAATAATAACCAGCCAACAAAATTAATAGCCTGACCACAGTACTAATAACAACTTAAATCTCAAATACTACTGAACGATTATTTTGGTAATCAAGTAATCTCCAATTATTCTGACAATTAATTGAGAAATCAGATAATTATAATGAATTTTATTTTGTAGCAATAAAAACTGACCTAAACGCACAATAGTCTTTAAAATCACTTCAAATATACCATAGCAACGAGGCAATAATAATTAGTTCAAATAAAGTATCAAAAGCTAGTAATCATTTGGTTTTTATTAAACAAAGCAGTTAAAAAGCACAATGTATTATAAACAATAGAACTAATGTACGTTATATATTATAACAAATGCCTGTAGAGGGCGCCAACGGCCTGACGATTGTTTTTACACTTCACTTTACTTTACTGATTTAATCCTCCTTTAATGCTGACTAAACAACACTTTATTCAAATGTCCACTTAATCTTTAATATTTGGCCATTTCTTAATGACAGAAATGCTACAGCCACTCTAATTTCTTGACTATTTGGATATCAAAAAGTGTAAACTCAGAGTGAGGGTTTGAGCTTTTATTTTGAAATCGCGATGAACAGTGAGGATGTGATAAAGATAATGATGTATTCTCCTGTGTTTGCCTAGGTTTATAAATGATTTACCTTATAAATCTGATGAAATGGCACATGTTGTGTTCCCAGATGAATGTTATAATCAACCCAAACTCAAAACAATATGCACAAATGGAGCTTGAGACGCTCCACACATGTAAATAATATAGAGTGTTTTCACGTTACGTCATCAATCCGGAAGTCGGCCATTGCGGCGGCATTGAGTGTAAACAATGCCATAGAACCTAACAGAACTCGTGAATTGGCTTGGCGAAAAAACGAAGAAACGAAAGTAAGTCACTTTGTCAGGATAAGAAATAAGAAGGAAGAACTGTCGGATCATCATTCCGCGACAAAGGAGGCAGATCGTACGGATGTTTACCACATATTACAGGGCTAGACAATATGAACTGCCCTGTGGCCCGCGCACGTCCTACACTGCCTTCATTTTCCAAAATGTCATTTGTGTGGAAATATTACGTTTTTTTTTATTATATGCAGTCTGCAAAAGGCCGTTAACAGCTAAAGACGGGCATAAAGAGGAGAAAATACTGTAGCAGGCGAATCAATTTCACTGTTCACGATGCACGAAATATTGGAAGAAACTCCTAAATAATGAATTGGGGGGTAGGAGTTTATATGATGGTGTCTCTGAGGGGAACTGTCTGTTTTCAAAAAGTTTACATGGAGTTTTCTTTTCATCTAGCATCTGTATAACGCATTATAAAGCGTAGCGCATCTTTGTGTACAGTAGTAACCAAGGAAACACTATCGCTGCTTAGCGTTGAGCCCTGTATTGACTTTAGTTTGTCAAAATAAAACGACCTCTCCTGCTTACTAAGTACTTCTCTCCCACACATTTTTCGTGATTTTGTCAGCAGAACAACGTCTAAAGTGGTACACTAACCGTGCAATCAATGCTTCTGTTTACATATGAGTATCGCCAATGGCCGCGAATCCGGGTAACTGACCAGAACGCAACCCCTTGACTGCATTTACTACACGCATGTAAATAATTAAACCGCATATATTAAACCTGCATCGCATGTTTTTTTTTTTTGTTTTTTTTTTTAATTTAATTGAATCGTGGGGTTTGTGAATTTCCAATAGCATGTTTTATTGTGATTTTTAAAAGGGTTTAATATATCATTCAGCCGTTTCATGAACTTTAGTCAGTGAAATGCGCCACTTCCAGTATTTTGCCGGTTACTTGATGCTGGCAAAATGCAATCAAGGATTTTTTTTTTTTAATCGAGTGCTCGAATTGAATCAAGTAATTGTGACAGCCCTAATTCAGTTGGTTTAAATGGCTTCTGTTCATTCTGGCCCTGCAGAGTCCAGCTAGTCTTGTAATACTGCTTGACTGCGTTTTTGATTAAATATGGAAAAACTTTCACAATCTGGTTCAAAATCCCAGTTGCAGTTGTTTTATTTTCTTTTTGTTCTAGGAAAAGTGTTCAGTTACCACAGGTGAAAGCACAACAGGGTTCTTCATCATTAGCCAACGACTTACACAAACATACACAGAAAATAACTCCAAAGTGTCTTTTTCCACATTATAAGATCTCAATCCAGTTTCAAGAACACAACCGCATGCTGTGGGTTGAGAAACACCTGCAGCGGGTTGTTTGGGTAATAACATGTTTTGTCTTCTCGTTGCTAGCATGTGTTTCGCTAAGCTAAATCTCTTTAATAGCATGTTGTCAGACAGGCCTGTCACCGCTACATGGGAATCAATTCTGCTCTAAATGTGAAGAGGAGCCTCTCTTCTCAGCTGAGGAACTTGCGTATTATCTCTCGCCATCTCTCTGATTGTAGACTTACTGAATCTGACACGACTCATAGTAATCTTTAACGCAGCATTAGACCCGCTTTAACTTGTACCCGTTAGTTCGGTCTAGACAGTTATATTCATGCATCAGACAAATGAAGTCAGAGAACATTTCAACAAAATCAATAAAAAAGCAAGTTTTGAAAAAAGAAATCACTAAGTGTGATGCAAGGACGCTCACTACGCCACCTAAAAAGTGCTCTCTATTAAAGTCAGCATGAATGTTGTTTACAACCAATTTTATGCCTGTAATATATTTTACCTCCCACAAATCTTAGATATCACTCTATATTATTCCCCTCTGAATATACTATTTTATTTTTACATTTTCTATAACTTATGGAAGTGAATTGTGTTATGAATGCTGTTTTGTGTTGACTTTCAGTCTGAGAACCAAGTCACCGGGGGGCAGTGCTGCAGTAATGTAAGCGGTGCTGATGCAGAGTTCTCCTGTCCTGCCGTCGTGACCTCCTGACGATCAGCGTGGTGCAGGTCTAACCTAAGGCTGAGCTGAGGTCATTCAGTCCTGACAGACTACACATGACAAATTAGTGTGTTTAAGCACTGAAGGGGCTGCGAGGAGACACTTTCACAGCGTCAAGGTCAGTCTGTAGAGTTACCAGAGAGGTGCTGCTAAAAAGTTTTGCTGTCTGTCAGAGAAAGTCCAAAAGGGGAGATGAGACTATATGGAGGCGAGGAATTAAAGTTTGACCAGAGAAAACATAAGCACATTACAGGCAGAAACAAAGACCTTTACGCCTCAGCAGAAGATCCCTTTTCACTGTGTGTATATTTGTATATGTGTATATACACATACTGTGTTAAATGTATGCTTCTGTGGGAGTGTGTCTTCTGAGTCAAGTTCCACAGGGAATAGGGGATTCGTAAAGATGCAGCCTTGGGTGGTTTGTGGGAAACTTTTAGGATCGTTCTACAGCGTTATTTGCATATCTTGTCCTTGTTCGTCACTTTGAAAAACATTTTGTCAGAAACACAAGCTGCAGTACCTGCAGGTACTAACTGTGACTCAGCAAGTACAAAAAACTTTTCAACGCATATTTCACACAGCTAGAAATTCACAAAGCAAAGTAACAAGACAAGAAAGAAAGAAAGAAAGAAAGAGAACGACAGGAAATATACAATTCTAATTTCAACATATATATATATATATATTTTTTTTTTTTTTACAGACATTGTTCTTTAAAAAAATAAGTATCGACTGTATACAAAGTGACCAACATTTGGTTTTGAACTACTGAAAACGGATAATATTTAACTGCACATGGAGCCTCATTGAGATCCCCATATCTCTGGGACTGGACAACGTGGGGCCTTGAAAATTAAGATTTGAAAATAAAAGTTTATTAAGAACTACAAGCTAAAATCTTTTTGCGATATCTTTAATTCTTCTTGAGTTATAGGCACGCAAACTTTGGAAAAATAATATTTATGGCACTCAGGTATGTTTCATGCAGTTGTGTTTGACAGAAGGAAACTTCTAGTTTCAACATGATTTGTTCATTCAGATATTTAAAAGAAATTAAGTGATTGCAAAGTGACCCACATTATAGACACAAACTTTGGAAAAAGTATATTTACGGCACTCAGACAGGTATGTTTAATATAGTTGTTTTGACAGAAGGAAACAAGATATATCTTTGGTTTCCATTCACATTATTTGTTCTTTAAACATTCCTCTTTAAAAGAAAATAAGGTATATATTTGGTTTTAGATATTATGCGATATCTTTCATTCTTCTTGAGTTATAGGCACGCAGACTTTGGAAAAAGAGTATTTATGGCACTCAGGTATGTTCCATGCAGTTGTTTTGACAGAAGGAAAGAGATAAACTTCCAGTTTCAACATGATTTGTTCATTCACACATTTAAAAGAAATTAAGTGTCATATTTTTGGAAAGTGACCGACGTTTGGTTTTTGACCACTGATAATGTGTACATTTTAACGATTTAATGGAGCCATATCGAAATCCTCTAAAACTGAATCATACAGGGCTTTAAAAATGAAGATGCCTAAAGGAAAGTTTGTTAAGAGACAATATCTAAAAGGCCATTAAGATATCTTCAATACTTTTTGTGTTAAACTTTGGAGCAGTAACTTGAAAAGTGCTGTTTCGCCATTTTTGAATGGTCACCATTGGCACATAATGCAACAAAGATTGCTAAAGTCAACAGATTTTACTAGCAGACCTACCAATCTCTGTGTAAAAGTAAAATTATAATGCTGCCATCTTTCTAAAGTCAGTTTTACCCCTTTGCAATTTGGCTCTGAATCTGAATTGCCATTTTGACCCTCCTCTACAAAACAGTGGATTACTCAGTAAATATTCATCCATGACATTTAATATTTTGGCTTTGGTTGAGTTGCCATGGAATGACCCATATATGAATTCAAATACATATTTTTGTGCTGTTGTGTTGCTGAAGTCAATTCCCAGTGTAGTGATGTGATCAAAATTACAGATTTTGCAAATGTGTAGCCTATTTTTAACCTCATGTATGCTATGCTATGAACCTTGTGTAAGTTGCGTGAGTTCACCGTCTCACATCACATTTTATGATGGAGTGATATTGAAATGAACGTGAAGCTCCTTCGCATCCATGAACTCCCTCAGCCTGCGGCAGCCATGTTTGGATGTTGCTTCTGCTCGTCTGCTCAATTCCTGACCCTGTACACGTCCGTAAAACTCCAGTCCTGTTTGTCTGTGCAGAATTCACAAGACATAGCCATCAATCTCCCTCTATCTGTCTCTTTTACTCGCTCACTCACTCTGAGACTCTTTATTCTGATTCCCTCTCTGTCAAATGATAGAAAGAGGAAAGAGGGTATTTTAAAGGCATAGTACACCCCAAAATAATTATCTCGTAGTTCTATTTTGACTTTATTTCTGCACAAAAAGAATTGTACTAGTCACTTTTTTCCATGCAATACACTGTAAGGTTTCAAGCTTAAAGGGATAGTTCACCCAAAAATGAACATTTTGTTTTTAATTACTCACCCACATGTCGTTCCAAACCCATAAGACCTTTCATCATCAGAACACAAATGAAGATACTTTTGATGAAATCCGAGAGCTTTCTGACCCTGCATAGACAGCAACGGTACTACCTTGTTCAAGGCTCAGAAACCTAGGCAGGGTTAAAAAGCTCTTGGATTTCATAAAAAACACCTTAATTTGTGCTCTGAATATGAATTGTTTGGAATGACATAAGGATGAGTAATTAATGACGGAATTTACATTTTTGGATGAACTGTTCCTTTAAAAAGGACATTTTGCACCGATAATTCATTGCAGTTACATCAGAAAAAGTGTAAATCATGACTGAAAGTTTGCACAAACTAATACTTTAAAGAAGAGTTTCTTTTCTCGCTTAATGACATCCCAAAATACACGACTCAACATCATAGAGCAACGCGGATAAAGCTAACGCACATGTGACTCCCTTAGCGGGGTGTCCACCCCGCTGTACAGCAACAGCAGATATTTGACAGCTGCTCTGCACCTGTGAGCACAGAAATGCACTTTAGGGGGCCTTTGATTTGCTTGTCATCCAGTGTGCAGCAAAATCAATGGCAGGTTATTCAGGTTTACCAGGTATGACTAGCACCCACTCGCTGACCTTTTTCCACAGTGCACGGGCTGTCTACAAGTCAATGGCCTTTTGTCCCGGGCCTAAATAGATGTTCACTGTGCATTCAGCCTGCAAAAATAAGAGCTCCTTGCTTTTATTGACATCACAGTGACTTAAATGTTACCTGATGGGCTGAATCGATGCGCTGGTCTGAAATACATTGCTGTGGAAAGTTGACGTGGGATGTAGAGTTGTTTAAAAACCAAAGCGAATAGTTGTTCAAGGATGTTCGTTGAATTGGCAAAGCTAGGATGCACTAAAAGGCTGGAATTCACTACACAACTTTTAAAATCTGAACAACTAGGCATGATGCACTTGCACATTTTGTAAATGGTTACAAAAAAAGAGCCATTTACAGTAACCAAAGTAAACTTCAAGGTAAAGTGCATGGCTTTAGTAAAACCTGGCAAAATCAAGGACAATATGTAGCATCAGCACTTATAGGAGGACAACTGGCTTCCAGAGGTCTATAAAGGCTAACTCCCTTGACAAAACACGCAATGGCTCTCATTATAGTGAAGATGACCTTTTCTGGGCTGGTCAGCGGTAAGCATAAAGTTAGCATAACAATGATGACAGCTGGGCCACCTTACATTAGGACGGACAGAACTGTTTAGCCATTCTGATGTGACCGTGCAGAACTGAGGGCTAAGGGTGAGTTGTTAATGAGGGACGCACTCATGTCCAATAGACAGAAAGGGTCAGAGCATAAAGCTAAAGACAAGCTTCTAGTCACTGCTAACATTTAAAAAAATGGCGGTACCATAGTAAAATTACGATATCAGAAATACTATGGATGCAACTTAGCAACATTAGCGATGATGCTAACACAGCTACATTTTTCAGTAGCTAAGCTGTTTTGAAAAAGAGTGTAGCTTTTTAACAACCCTGCTGGAAAAAACAGCTAAAAACCAGCCTAGGCTAGCCTAGTTTTAGCTGGTCAGCAGGCTGGTTTTAGAGGGGTTTCAGCCACTTCTTTGAACAACCAGCTAAAACCAACCTAGCCAGGCTGG
>JAHKKF010496265.1:0-25695 GCA_019740295.1 Labeo calbasu | reverse complement strand
TCTATCTGTCTGTCTATCTGTCTATTTATTTATTTATAGTAAAAGTCTTTATTGTCACTTTGCATGCATCCTTGCTGATTAAAATTAATAATTTATTTATTATCAATGAATAATTACTAATTCATGGAAAGAGTGTTTATTTATTTATTTATTTGTTAGGGTCTCTCTCTATATATATACACACATACATATATAATTATATACATATATATTCAAAAAACATTTTTTTTCATTGTGCATTCCAAATAATCTCAGTCAAAGTGCAGTTGGGTTATCTTGATAAAGTAAAAAAAATAAATAAATAAAATACAGGTAACTAACACAATAAAAACATGATAACATAATAAAAAAAATATGATATATGAAAATATATGAGATAATATGAAAAAAATATGATATATGTAGTAAAAGTGATAAGTCTTTATTGCCACTTTTCTTTCTGAACAAAATTAATCACAATCAATCAAACAATCGCTCAATCAATAAAACATTTTAAAATAAAACATAGTAAGCTCATTGCTAGTAAGTAATATTTATACCTGGTTTATGCCTTTGGCAGGCATGTTAAGTTAAAATAGTTAAAATAAAACTTCATTTTGGACCTTGCCTATAATGTGTTATGCTCACATGCTGTTTTCTCATGAAGTAGAAAAGTAGTAAAGTTGATCCTATCCTGAAGTCTGAAGTGCGAGTAGAACACGTAATAAGAAAGTAAAAAGCGAGCATGAGACAGAGAAAGGTGAGAAAGAAGCTGAGCACACATACAAAGTGACAGCGGTTGGTTTGGGCATGTAGCGGCGCACTAATTGTTCAATATTTCATTCTCTAAACAAAAACTCGCATCTGTTGCCTTGAAGCCTGTCCAAAAAGTCAAAGCGGAGAAAATCGGCTCATCGTTCATTTATCATAAGCGAGGGGAGGGAAGGAGGAGGATAAACACATTTTTCTGTCTCCTTCACTTGTTTAGAGGTGAAAAAAGACAGATAAGTCAGAGAAGAAGAATTACAGATTGAATAACCAACCTTGCAAGGTCTCATTCAAAAGGTGACTTGTGACGGTAATTTTTCAGACAGAAATGATAAAACACGCCATAAAGAAATATATGATCAATCTCCGCCCTCATGGCCTTAAAAGTCAATAAAATTCTGCTTAGATTTGTCTATTCAGAAGCGTCTACAAGCAGCCTTTACCATCTAAACTGACTGTTTGAATCAAAATCTCCAGCCTTCAGATGGACCACTCACAGCACCTATTTAAAGACTGCCTGATATGGTACACAAAGCTGGAAAGCACTTTCTGGATCTGGCAAGCTCTAATCTGATTGGCTGACTTTACACAAGCTCAGGGAATAAGGGCACACAGGTGTTTTATCAGTCCACCTGGATATCAAGTCGTGTTTACAAAAGTACCAGAGTTTTTGAGCATAAAATAATCGACAGATATGGAAAATCTCTGCAGGATATTTATAGTTTGTTGGAAGAACTTGTCTGAGTAGCAAGTAACTAGAAGTCCATGAGAAAACCTGTGTATTTTGCTGTTTCCTGTGAAATATACTCTACTTACGACAGTCATTTTCATCACTCCAAACTAATTTTGTCTATGAGAAGAATATGAAAAGTGACTGACAAAAACATAATAATAAATATTTAAAAAAAAATAAACATTACACACTAATGAAAGGGTTTTAAGACCATCAGTTTACAACATGGCCAAAAATCCCATAGTTGATGAAACAGGCATGTTAAACATGAGAAACCCCGAAAGATTACAGCTCAGCATAGCACAGAACAATAAAGGACGTCAGAGAACAGATGACAAACTGCCCGACCAACGCTGTCACTGAATGCAAGCTGAATTGAGTGTAAATTCAAAGCAGTCAGTTCAACAGAGCTCTGCTGCAGTAAAATGGCCCGCCGCTGTTGAAGTCTACAGATCTGGGCTGTCAAACCAGCCATGAGCACATCCTTTACAGTGTCTAAAGTCAATACTCGACCATATGAACCTGAACCGTGAGAGAGCGTGACACGCCGATGAATTTGTAAGTTAATGTGTGTGTGTGTTTTGTTGTAAATCACAGAGCTCCATTTCTGGTGTGTCACCGCGAGGTGGATTGATGTTCGAAGAGCAGAGGAGCAGCCGACCTTAACATCAGACACAGGAAGTAAATCATAAATGCAGACTGGACCAATTCTGCATGAGTCTCGACAATTCTGATCAACAAAATGTCCTTTTGTCACTTCCGTTCTGCTGTACACGTGTATGTGTGTGTGTGAGTGACTGCAGTGGCCGTGGCAGGAAATAACTCTCAACCCTTTAACCTTCATATTCCTCAGCCACCGTTATCTCATTAATGAGTTTAGCATGATTTATCACCCTTCCTCCACATATCTCTCTCTGTCTTTCTCCTTTCAATACTCTCATCTCATGCATCCGTTTCTTCTCTCAACCATACTATCATGTTCTCTCTTTCTAGCTTTTTCTGTGCCATAATCCCTCATTTGGTCTTTTATATTTATATTTATTTATTTATTCATTTATTTATACAACAGTTCTTTCTTTTCGTTCTCAAATCTGATTGGCTAAGAGGGGTGCGATATTCTAGTGATAACAGAACTGTTTCACTGTTCATATCATTCCGCTTGCGCTATATGTTTCTCACAGCAAATGTAATGGAAGATGCCCAAACCCACTATAATTTTATAAATAACATTGTTTTGTGTCACGGAATGTAGTTTTAAGAGTTTTTTAGCCGAGAATGTACTTGTTTAGACTTTGTTTATAAAGATATCGTCTATTTGAAAATTTGCTTCAGTGTTTCGGGGATATTCCAAGGTGTCAGTGGTCGTTCAGCACTCACGAACCCACCTAGAGCAGCCTCACCTCAGCCAGATTATTTTTAATTTTTTTAATATTTGTTAAATTGAATAAATAATAATGAAGTTCTTTTATAATGACAGTATATTGAAGCATTAAAAATAACTATAAATAAACTATACATCAATCGCTGCATTTGTTTTTCCCCCAGAAAAAAAATGCAGTGGTAACCTTTACATTTTATTTTAAGATTTAACAATTCTGAAAAAATCTTTTAGAGCTCATAATTTGTTTAAAACAATTTAACATATTACACATAATAATGAATAAATCAGAATATATAAAATAACTAAATTGTTTGTATTTTTTTATTCATGTAAGCTATATTCATATTCATGATTTTATCGACATCAATTACTGCTTTGTTTAATTATTTAACACAGTCTAAATGTCGTTTGTGTATTTTCCTTTAATTTTATTACAAGTAAGCCAACAGAGCCCCCTACAGAATTAAAACTCCTTACCGAACGGGCATTAGGACCATTAGGAGGCTGCAGCTGCTGCCACTGCACGTGCTATTACAGTTTACTCTATCACACACCGAACGCGTCATTCTTTATGAGCATTCTCAGATTAAACGCAGCAATCTAAAACAGTGAATCTAATCATCATTCAGGCAAAGCTTTGGTTCAAGATGAGCCACACTGCTGACGGGATCTAATCGCTAGCACACCCTGAGCTCATGTAAGTTATTCCTCTTATTGGCAAGAAATCATTGTCGCTGACATCTGGCCAATGCTGATATTTACATTTAAAGCCATTGTCTCGATATTGTTTCGATAATATCATGCATCCCTAATTCAAACTAATGTTTTATTGTGAAAATGAGACTGAGTTGAAGAATGAATGCTGTATCAGATAAAAGTAACCACACTCGGCCAGTCCAACTCTCTCTCGTAATACTCTATTAAATAAGGCTTTGAATAAAGCAACTCAACGTTCATTCATAGCTCTAACATGACATTTTTGAATAAGCGACATTGGGCTCAACTGTTACACTGTCAAACTTTAGATTTGAATCCGTGGTGGAAGTAGTTCTGCACAAAAGATGGCTTTTAAAAACACTCTGTTGTTATTTCTTATGTATTTATATACTTGTGCCGTCAAACTGTTGTATATACACAATAACATACATACTGTCATAAGCAATTATATATAACAATCTACCGCCATGAAGTAAATATTACTTGATTTTCATCTAGCCAAACTCTGTTTGGGTTATTTGCAGTGCTAATGTGCCAGATAAACAGCGCTGTGGGACTTTATTTACAGCATGCCTAAAAACCTTCAGGTAGTTCCACACTTCACACAGACACACACATAAATGCAGACTAGAGTTGTCAAGATACAAAAAATTCAGTACTTGATAATAGTAGCACTGAAAGGCACAAGTACTATTTATACTGACAGGTGGGTACCACCAACTGAGTTAGTACTTTTATACTACCAGTACTATAGATAAAATTATATTGCTATTGTTTTAGTAGCACACCTGTCTCAAACACAACAGAACCAATGAAACGGCATGATTAAAGTTATTCTACACGTTCCATGTCACCATGTAGGAGTCCAATCATTATATTAAAATGCACACTTGGCAGTGGAATGTGTGTCCGTATTTAATCATCTCAGTGTGGGAGCTAGACAAGGAGACACGGTGTCATTACTCCCATCAACCAGCCCTGACTCGCCCTCCCCAACCCCCCCAACCTGCTGTTGCCACGGCACCAGGTATCCACTAATTAGCAGCTGCCATAGCAATGATGAGTGTTCCAGGTCTTTGATTAGAGAGAAAGAGCGAGAGAAACTACACAACTATATCGCAACTGGGCCTGAGAGAGGGGTAATTAGTAAGGAGAGAACTGAGTTTAATCAAAAATGCCACCGGTGCCAACACACACACATATACATACGCACAAACACACCCACATACACTCGATCAAGGGTGGACAAGCTAGCGGGTGGGCAGCCAAAATGACTCCTCTGAGAGCGGGATTGGAAAGGAACTTCAGAAATGAGCCGCCCATAGACGCCTCTGGGAAAACCTAGCATATGGGCAGGAAAAGGCAGAGAGAGACAGTAGGTGCAGAGACTAATAACTCTTGACAGCGTAAAGCGGACTTGAAATGCCATGCGAATGAAGAATTTTATCTCATGCTTTTAGTTGCCAACTTACTGTACTGTAGCAGCAGCAGCAGCAGCAGCAGCTCTGGGACTCCTCTATATCCTCAAAATATTAAAAATGTGCATCTTTTAATCTGTTAATCCATTTAAACCAATTACAAATAGTATAATTGCTAAATTAATTTCATTATATGCTAACTACCTACTCAAATATATAAATATATAAATATATATTTTATTTACTTTTATTTTGCGAACCACATTAATGCATTCAATTCATGACCCTACTTTTTTATTGCCATTTTTTGATTGAGAACACTTCAGTTCATTTTACTAGCCCTCACTTCATGTGCTTTCTCCACACACACATACACGTACACACGCACACACATGCTAGCTCACTCATTCCGTCTAATGATATTAGAGTAAGTGGAACAGATATAGTCATTTACATCAACAGCTGCTTTTTGCATGCATTAGACCACTCGATTGGATGGGTCAGATCTCATTTCCATGCAAATCAGTGGCACAGAATCAAAGATGACTCTCCCTCCATACTATTTGTGACTTATGAAACCATATATGAAGACTGAATCTGGATACCAAATTGGACATCTTAGGCACATTAGAAACGAGAAGCTGGAGTCATTCTGAAAAATCACTTTTCTGTGGATTCACAAGCCATACGGTATATCTGCAAACCATGTTTTGCTGGGAGAGAGAACATACAGCTGGTATGTGATTTCTAGAATATACTTACTTTCGGCAAATGCTTTACCAGCATTACATGTTTAACAAGACAATGCTCACTGAAGAAGAAACAACAAAAAAGTTGTCAGATGAAGCTAGTTAGATGTTGAAAATATAGCCTACTTACAATTCCTGGAAAATGTTAAACGACTAAAAACAGTTAGCAGTAGTTAGCAACTGACATAACATGGACTGTACTGCCTAATATTTGTGTTTACTATGCATTTTTTAGCAACATGCTAACAACAAACTCTTTTGACTAAGTAATTACTTGAATTTTGTTAAAGGGATCATCGGATGCCCATTTTCCACAAGTTGAGATGCCTATAACATACTTTGGTTAACATTTCTCAGGGGTAGTGTAAAAAACCCCACCCTTTTTACCTTGTCAAAATCACCCCTGTTCAAAGCGAGCTATAATATTGCATGTTCCTTTAAATGCTAATAAGCTCAGCTCACCCCGCCCCTCTCTTCTGTGGGGTGACGAGCTGGTCTGTTTACGTTTGCTGCATTTAGCCCTGTTTAGCCGCTAAACTTGCTAACTAGCACATTCTTAAGAAAGGCAATTTGCAAAGATGAATAAAAACCCTTATACTCACTTCTGTTGTAGGTGAAGCTGCATTACGAACGAATCGCACGAACATAGACGCATTTATGTAGGTCGCCGGGCGCATTTCTTTCAAAAAGGAAAGTAACATTAATCTTCTGCGTCTTTAGCGGCTCAGATGTCGGGAGTAAAAGATGACTGCTATGATCACTATTATATCCAACAACAAAACACCTCAATCGCTCAAGCGGAGACATTCTTGTCTTCCCCTGCACCGGAGTAGACGGTCGGAGTCGGACTGTTACAGCTTAGTTAGGGCGGGTTTAATGTAAGATGGTCATGTTAATCAACTATCGTGGGAGCAGCCTTCAAGCTGAGAATGGCCTGATTTGAAATAGGGGATATTTCTTATAAAGAGCACAAAAATACCACTGGGTAGATTTTTATCATAATAGGGTGGTTGTATACACACAGTGCTAACACACATTTATGCTCAAACTGCATGTAAAAGTGAGTTTTGTGAGAATGTAATCTGAACATACATACATACATTTGTCATGTTGTCATTGTCACTGCCATTCACAAAACCTCTCCCATGGCCTCATGGGATAGTAAAGTGTCTACTGGATGAATACTTTAGAATCTTGTCAGAAGTATTAAGTCATACAGTTTTGTTTTGCTTAGTATTTCACAGGGCTACCCCCCTTACCGTTAGTCGACGAGAAGAGGCTTGGTCGACCAAAATTTTAGTAGTCGTTCAGTCACAGAAAAAAAAAAATTCACAGGAAGTGGCGAAGTCATGCAGTCCATGACGGACAGATCGTTAGAGACTGATCTATTGAGCAGGACATCCAAACGCGCACAAGCTCAAATATGGCTTTTCATCTGAAATGTGTAGGTAGTAGCAATTTACATGGCCACTCAATCTAATGTTAACCTAGAAAAATGTGCGCTATTAAAGTGTCTGTGCGGAGTGAATAGTAGCGTGCTCACTGCGTGACAGATGGAGGTGCCGGTGCAGTCGCTTGCTCTTAAAATACCCTGTAATTTTTGGTCATACAGATGAACATAATACATCCTTTGAATCTGTAAAGACTCTACGTTTATTTGTGTGCACTCAGAATAACAACGAAATGTTGTGCTTTTGTAAAATAATTAAAGCAAACAGGATGCTCTTTCTGCAGTCTCGGTCTCTGTGAACTTGAGCACGAAACTTCGAAACTCTGTGTATAGGTGCCTTACAGACATGAAAAATATACCTATACAGAGCGATATGTCTACCTTCAAATGAACCAATTTAAATGTAAAACAAATATTCTCAGAAACATGCAAACAGGCGCATCCACTAATGCGGAGATGACGAGTCAGCGTCGTCGTCTTCATCTCTTAAGCCGAAAACAAAGAAAGCACTAGTCTATCAATAAATTATTAAAATGCAGCCTCCTTGCTGTAATCCCTGACACATTCATAATTATTGTATTATTATTTGAGTGCTATGTATGTAATTAAAGGCACATTATTATGATTTATATGTTTTTTTAATAAACGTGCGACTAATAGTCGACTAACGCTTAAAATGAACGACTACTAGTCGACCAGAAAAATAGCCCTACTACAGTAGTCAACATTTGAAGTGGATTAAAACCTTTTATCAAAGTTGTCATAAAAACAAAACAATACCTGTTCTTGTCTTAGGACAACTTTGATTAACTTTTTTGATCCACTTCAAATGTTGACTACTGTATTTCATGAACACTGTTTATTCCAACTCTTTTAACTCCTTTTCGCTATATAGCGTATGGAGTTGTTTTCTAAGTGGAGCATACCAAATCATTCACTTAGGAATTTCTACTTCAGTCAGGACACTTCCTCTGCTCATGTAGGCTAAAGATAGCAAGACGGCTCACTTGGTTTTGAAATTGAGCTGAGCAACTGTTACCGAGATGAATGTGAATGCTAACAAATAGCTTTCTTTAGCTATTATTGGCTTTCCTGGTGTAAACAGGCCTGCAGTTCTAACTGAGGAGGAGTTTTGGAGGTGGCAGCGGGCCGGAGGCCTCCCTGTTTTCTGCTTCTGCTCTGGTCTCCCTCTTTGTAGGAGAGTTAATAATACGAGTGGCTGGTCTTGGCAGGCCTTCAGACAGCAGGACAGCAATACGATTAACCGAGTCACAGTACCGCACACGGCCATCCACTGAGTCACCATAATGAAATCAGGAAGCAGCTCCTCTTCATCAGAGGAGGGCCTGGAGGGGACAGCCAATGCCAAGGAGGAAAAGAGTGAAGGAGGGAGGGAAGGACAGGCGGATGAAGCTGGAACAACTACACAAAAAGGACAATGAGGAAAGCTGATGAATTCTAAAGAGGCTGGCCGGTGCTTTCAGTCTCACTTTCTTCTCTCTTCTGGTTTGCTCAAGTAAAATTTTCTGTTGTACAGTCTCAGTGTTTAATTCTAAGGTGCACCAGATGTATCTAATGAAACTGCAAACAGTAACATGTGAAAGGAAAAGAAAGATAGAGGTAAAAAGAAAGAGATATGGATATGAAGTATAGCTTTGACTGAAGCAATAGACAGCACATCTAAAGTCTAATGACTTCCAGCACAGCCATATGACATGGTCCAGTCATCTTACCTTATAAACCATCAATGTGATCAACAACCCACAGTGGAGTTCTCTCTCTTTCACACACACACTACCCTCTATTACTCTATAACATCTCTAAACCCTGCAAGAACCACTGCAAACACTATAGGACTCAGTAATAGAGACGGCAGAACATCAATCCGGCTCACTGCATTGGCTCAGTCTCAGAGTCCAAATTAAACACTCGCCAGAGTAAGAAGTATGAATGATAGTGTGACCCTCACAGATTTAAAGAGACAGTTAACTCAAAAAAACTGTGGAATTAAATGTTCAACAAAATGGTTTGGTTACCAACATTATTTAAAATATCTTTTTTTGCTCTCCACAAATCATTTATGTGGAAAATGTAATTTTTGGGGGGTGTCTACAAAAAGTTTTGGTATATATCACTTTAAATGCAAATGAGCTGCATATTCCCGCCCCGTCTTCAGAGGAGGGTGTACTGTATACATCTCTGCTTTGCATACCTACAGCAATAAAGAGGTATGGTTACCAACCAAAAACAAAACTAAGAGTGTTCAGTCGTACATATGGGAGGCCAAACATGCCAAAAGTGGGACAAAACAGCGTGATGTTACAGAGCTCGCGCCACGCTGACCTGTCATCGAGTCACGCGATCGACTCAACAGCGCAGGGAGGATGTGTTTGCTAGCGCCACGAAATGGACAGGGTGGTGCGAACTAATCTCGCCAGCGTGGTGCTGATCATTTAAAATACTTAGATAACGTACGCACACAAATAGAGGTTAAAATATTAGCTTTGCACTAAAGCAACATGACATTCACAAGCAGTCTAGAGTGAAATGATTTGCGCAGATAGAAACGTATTTAGTTAGATCTTGAGGCGTATTAACTTGAAAAAGAAAAGTAATCCACTGTGCCCTCAGTGGCTCAGATGTTGGGAGAAAAATAAAGACTCTTGTGTCTTACATCCAAACACAGAACACCGTGATTGCTAACAAGGCATTGTTAACATTAGCTGCCCGATCATGGCAAAAATGGAGGGCAAACACAGCTCGCTGAGGGCGTAAACCATGGCAATGTTCAGTCAGCGGTTGTGGGTGGGGCCTAAACAGTGTGACATCACACTGCTTTGAGAATCAAAATCACATGCCTAATGAGACTGGCTTGGTTTAATGGGGATTAAAAAATAAGGAGTGGGTGGATTTTTATCATTGTAGGGTGGTTGTGTTCACACACTGCCAAAACAACACATTTACAACACTGTTCCAGAACAGTACAACGCAAATATTCGAGTGCAAGCTGCGCATTTTACAGAGGATTGTTTCCTGAACTTGGGAGAGCAGCCTACAATGCCAGCTGTACACAAAGGGTTAGGACTATAAAGTGGGGCAATTCCAGCTTTGAAAGCACAGTCTGGCGCTTCTGACTCACAGCCTGTAAGTACATTTTCATATTTAAAGAATTTGCTACTGACTATTCAAACGCAAGTTTTAAGTGTAGAGTAATGCTTAGTGTTTGTCATTTCTACTATCACAAATGCAGACATGGTGTTATGTTTACACAGCACGACGCGACGCAACGTGTAAAAAGACAGCATGAGTCATTATAATCAGTAGTTATGTCCTCACTGGATGCAACAAATGCCTTGTTTATAATGGGTTTTATTGTTTTTGTCTCGTTGTGCCGGGAAACGGCATCACAACATGGTAAGGAGCGTAACATTTCCATCACACACTTGAGGTATTCGGCCAATCACAATGCTCCAGATAGCTGGCCAATCGGAAAACACCTCGCTTTTCAGAACGATGAGCTTTGTAAAAATCAAAGCGTTTCAGAAAGGCGGAGCAGAGAGGAGCAATAATAATGTACACTATGTGAAAAATAATGTTTTTTTTTTTTTTACCCCAAATCGCATAAACACATTGCATTACACCAAATACACCAAATAATGTTCTTTATAGCAACATCATATGACCCCTTTAAAATTGTTCAACTCCATTAATAAAATTAGCAGAGAGCACATTTAAGCTACCAAAACTAAACTCAATTCCATGGCTGATAACAAATATACAGTACTGAGGTAAAGTTTCAAAACTGACATCTGATAAAATGTCATCGCTGCACTAGATTCAGTGCTAAACCAACAGCAGCATTACCTGATAAATGTAGTGATGCAATTGTAGAGCGATAATTAACCACATACACACTCAGACAGGTACACACTCACAAAGAGAGCAAAAGGTCATGGTGCTAATAGATCAGTGCATCAATGACAGATTAAAACCTTGTCATGTAGGTCACCTCCTGGCGCCATGACAACAGAGCGCACTGTGCTCACATACTAACCTCTCATTTATCACCGGCACTCACTGGTACAACACTGAACCCTGAACAGAGATTTATCAGCCACACTGGATGTTCATAATCAATGTGTATTTCCTTTTATATAATCAGTTGAAATGATACATCAGCTCTAAAAACGAGTGGTTACAAATCTTAAAACCAATTCTTTGTTTGGTTCTTCATTTATTTTGATAAGTCTTTTTCTTGTTCTTATTTGTCTTCTTAAACAGAAAGTATGACAATATTAGGCTTCTCTGTTGGCCCCAACAGTTCATGCAATGTTACTACAGTTGACATGCGTGCACAAAAGAGAAGAAATTGTGAATAAAGTCATTATTTTTGTTTTCTTTGGACACAAAAAGTATTTTCGTAGCTTCATAATATTACGGTTGAACCACCGATGTCACATGGACTATTTTAATAATGTCCTTACTAGCTTTTTGGGCCTTGAATGTGTCAGTTGCATTGCTGTCTATGCAGGGTCAGAAAGCTCGCGGATTTCATCAAAAATATCTTAATTTGTGTTCCGAAGATGAACGAAGGATGTACGGATTTGGAACAACACGAGGGTAAGTAATTAATGATAGTTCTGAATGTTCTGTAGCACTGTAAATCAGTGTGGAACTAATGAAGACACTGACAAAAATACTCTTTTAAAAATAATATTCAAACTGGTTTTAAACTAAAAGAGCTCAGTGGCACTTCACAACAAGAAAGAGAGAGGCGAATCAATAACAGTCACCAAGTGAACTCCTCTTTCAAACTCTACTCCTGTGGAACAGCACTTAGATGTACGTGATTCGGTCTGATACTTCATAAATAAGCATTATTCCCTCCGTTTATAAGTAGCTCAGGTGTGATTCACTAGCTCTTATTGCCATTTACTCTCCATCAAGATGGCGTAAGGCCCTGCAGATGGGTCTTGTAAAGCTACGGTCGTTCTATTCTAAGAAGTCTGTTCAATTAGGCTTCTCTGATTTCCCCGGAGAGCGCTCCTCTCTTTAAAACGCATCATTAACACAGGCTTACCTCTCCCAAAGGATGGCCTCACCCCCGCCCGGCACAGAGCAGACTCGAGCCTGCTTACAGCAACCGCACTCTAACACACAGAAACCATCTTTCGCTATCGACCCAAACTTTGAGGCCTAGAAGACGAGGGCCTCTTGAAGAGCCATCAGCAGTAGACTATAAATTAAAGGTTCACAAGCAGAATCCACTTTGATTTCTGGGTTATGTCTGTGAAATAATTGATATTATTATTTTTTAAGGCCTGTACACATTTCATCCAGTCACAGACAGTGGCTGTAGTGCAATTACAAGAAAGACTTTCAGAACTGGTTTACTGTGATATAAATTACTATATTTCAGACTGATTAAATCACTCTAGCAATCCTAACTATATAAATATTGCTTTTTCAAAAGAATATTTCAGCATTTTAAAAAGGAATATACCTGTTTACTCCCAAAAAACTTTCCCTTAAAGCTGATTCAACCTTAAAATATTACCCCTTACCCTAAACAATAACTAATGACATTTTTGTAATATATTGAAATGTTTTATCAGAATACCATTTATTATTGTAAATATGTATTTTCAGTTTCACATTGTGATATAAACAGACTAAAAAAGTTTCATAAATTAAAGTATCTCACTGAGAGTTTTGGTTCAAACGTAATCAACAATTGGCCCACAGTTTAGTAACGAATTTAGTTGTCAACTTCAATTTCAATTTACTGACTTGTAACGATAACTATAACTACAAAGTTTTTAAAAATCATTCTAATGCGACAATTGGGAAATGCCACACTACAATAGCAACACAGATGAACGATACTGTTGGAATCACATTCAAAACTGTTTTTCTATCTTATGAACAAAAACACTGACATCCAATCAGAATCCACCTGCTTTTAATGAGCTCGAGCATTTAAAGAGGCAGTACATCATAAAGTCTGCATGGTTTGTAATAAACAGAACGTTATCGCTAAAATATAGTTAGGGCCTGAGCATCGATGGTGCGAAAATGAATCGCATTTCTAAGGGCCTAATCAAGCTCAAAAACTCATGTGCCAAAAGTGGTGAAAATTTACAAAATTTACATACTGATATGGGTTTCAGAAGTGGGTGTGGTAAAATGGCTCAAAATCGCCATCTATACAATTTCAACGTCATGCCCCCTCGAGGTGTGTTTCACATACATGAACAAAATTCGGTAGACACATGTAACATACCAGTAACTACAAAAAGTCATTCGGTACAGAGTCCGAAACCCAACAGGAAGTCAGTTATTTTGAATTTTCTCTGCAAGTTTTGTACCGTTTTTGCCATTTTCACGTGTTGTATTTAAACAAACTCCTTCTAGAAATTTAGTCAGATCAACCCCAAATTTGATCAGTGGAATCTAAAGCTCTTTGTGATGTTAAATTGAGAATATTTTGAGTTTTCGTTAAAGGGCGTGTCCGTGGTGGCCTGACAAACTTTGATGTTTCGCAATGAAACAGGAAGTTGTCATAATTCAGACATACAATGTCTGCTCTGCACCAAAATTCACATGTTTGATAAGAGTCCAATCCTGAACACATGCCTATGACCATATTCAGTTATAGCCATAGCGCCACCTGCTGGCAACAGGAAGTGACATGTTTTACTCTGTAACAAACTCCTCATAGAGATTTAATGACATCAGCATTATATTTAGTCAGTCACCTCTAAAGGCCTTTGCAATGTTAAATTGCGAAGATCTTGAGTTTTTGTTAAAGAGCGTGTCCGTGGTGGCCAGACAAAGTTTGATGTTTTGCCATTGAAAAAGAAAGTTGTTATAACTCTGCCATACAATCAAAGTGCCACCTGCTGGCAACAGGAAATGTCTTGTTTTACACTAACTCAAACACACCATGTTCAATCTGCACCAAACTTCATATGTTTTTTAAAAGTGCTGACCTGAAGACATCTACATGCCAATATTTAGTTATAGACATAGCCAGCTGGCAGCAGAATGTTTGCACATGTAAATGACTTTGATATATTCCTCCTATATTTACCACTTTAAATGCATATTGCTCACCATTTGCTGTTTTCCCAAAGCCATCGAGTGGAGGTGAGCCTGGGTGCGAGATCCCTTTCAACGCTGCTTGCAGCTTTAATTATAGTTTATATCTTATATTTATCGTTCTTGGAGTGAAAGAGCCTTTAGTCTGATTCAAATCGCTAACTCACAAGCTAATTTGAGATTGTCTTGTATAACGAATCCCTCTGACTGACTCATTAAAAGAACAATTTCTTAAGAATCATCTTTGAATTGGACATCCCAGCTCACCCCGTGTTTGTTGTTGCAATTAGCTCTCCCACTGAGGATTTTACTAATGCCGTCTTCTTTATAGCACTTGCTGTCGATCAATACATTGATGAAAGGAAAAGTAGATATTAGCTACAACATATCTCCAAAGTAATGACAAACACAAAATGTCCTTTTTGTAGATGAAACAAACGGAAACCAGGTTAGGCATCTGAGGATTTGTATTTGTGGCTCAGACACTTGCTTCAAAGGATCACGGGTAGTGACAGGACACAATTCCCACCGCCCTTCCCCGACTCACCCCCGACTTCTCATCGAAGATCTTGATCCCTCCAAAGGACACAGTGAGAAAAACTTTCTGTTTGTGTTCTCCTTTAGACCGCGCAGAGGCTGCGATTCCCTGCAGACAAGAAGATGAAAACAGAAACATGAGAAAAAATGCAGATAAAACAGAAACAGAACAGGGAATGGCAGCTTTCGCTACTTGCTGCAATCCTTGGGGAGAATTAGCTGTTATGTAAAGAAATTGATTCATTTTCTCTGTTTTCAACGATTTCGGGTTTGGAGGTTCTGATATGTGCTGGTTTGGAGAGACTGGGGACACCCCACACTCTACTGGTAGATGCTGTAATTACACTATCCTGCTGATCTTTCTCTACAGATGGTCATTCAAAAGTAGACATATTGAACCATCCCCAGCCAAAATTCTATGTTTAACCCCTCATCTATACAGAATGTTTACTGAAAATACAATGAGGAAACACCAAATACACAACATGCTGCTCATCCGGTCACAAAACAGGTGAAACTGAAGGGGAAACAGGCTGACTTTACTTATTTTACATTAGTAATTGCCTGTTCGTGTCCTCATATCCCCTCCTCACATAATAAGGAACATAATAAAATTACATTACTGCATGAACAAACATTTCGGTACGATTTATAATGAATTTCTTTTCCCCGCATAATCCAAAACATTGCATAAACTAATGTATCCTCATTTAAACCATTGCATTGAGAACAGAGAGCAAGAAAATAGCAAATTAAACTGCATAAACAGTGTGAACCACCAAGTAAATGAATCCGTTTGCCCCTGTCCAGTGTTTCACAAGAATAATTGGTCAACACTGCAAAGTTTTGTCCCTGTTTTGGAATGGCTTTGTAATAGGTCATTCAGCAGATGCAAGGTCATAAAATACATGAATAATTTTAATTTCTTTGGTAATATTGCTTGCATGCTAGCCAATAACTTTAAATTATTGTGTACAGTTGTCACATAAAAAACAAATTTAAAACAAAGTTAATCTAATTTAATTTAAAAAAAGAAAATAACAAATTAACAAAGAACCCATATGTGCTTTTGTTCTTTACACGCATTTAAAATGCCAGACATCAGAGGGGAAAAAACGGAATTGTTTGACAGTTTAATGCAGCCTATTTTGTCTGGATGAGAGAAAGACAAATGAGAGAGAAGAATAGAGAGAAACCATTTTCTCTTGAACATTTAAGGCTATTGAATTAGCTATCAGCCAGAGACTAAAATGCTGACTGTCCACTTTTACATTTAACCCTTCAAAGCCCACTGTGGAGAAAAAGCCTTTCCCCAGGGATCACTGCTTCTTTTGATGACTGGTGGATTGACCACTTCCAAAACAAAGATTCACATATAATGTACTCACCCCTTGTCATCCAAGATGTTCATGTCTGTCTTTCTTCAGTCGTAAAGAAATTATGTTTTGGAGGAAAACATTTCAGCATTTTTCTCCATATACTGGACTGGTATGGTGCCCACGATTTTGAACTTCCAAAATGCAGTTTAAATGCGGCTTCAAACGATCCCAAATGTGGTTGGAAACGATCCCAGCCGAGAAAGAAGGGTCTTATCTAGCGTAATGATCGGTTATTTTCATCAAAATAATACAATTTATATACTTTTTAATGTCAGGGTTAGGGTATGTCGAAAAACTCCCATCTCATGTTCTCCCTCAACTTCAAAATCGTCCTATATCGCTGTTTTACCTTTTTTGTTAAGGGTGTTTGATCCTCTTTGCATGTTCAAATGCAAAGACTGTGTCGGTACTTCTGCAGCGATGTAGGATGATTTTGAAATGATTTTTGAAGTTGAAGGAGAGAATACAATTGGAGTTTTTCGACATACCCTAACTGTCTTGAGGCAGAATACACAGAGTTCAGGGACAGCAGGCAAGACGAGCGTTTGAGATTAAAAAGTATTTAAATTGTATTTTTTTAAATGAAAATAACCGATCGTTTCACTAGATAAGACCCTTCTTCCTCGGCTGGGATCGTTTACAACCACATTTGGGATCGTTTGAAGCCGCATTTAAGAAATGAGAAACTGCTTTAGTGGCCGCGGCGTCATGACAAGCATTGGCATGTTTACATCCTGCCAGGATGGCATCTAGTGTTTCTTGTCTCTGCCATTTGTAAGCTCTTTCAGTAGCTGTGGTCTACTAAAAGCCTCAAAGGCTTCAGGGTTAAAGCGGACAGAACAAAGACGCAGGTCTTTAGGAAGTTTTTTTTTTTGTCCACAGGCATCTTCCCATTCTTTTCTCCTTTTCTTATCACTAGGAAAGCAGTGAAGACTTACATTGCTTCTGTTGTTGCCCTTTCGACTGAAAATTAAGTTCAACCACTTCACGTTATCGAAATAATGGCGCCCTCCATAGTCCAAAATAGGTATACAACTATGTGGATTTTTAAATAAAATAAATATTTCAGTACATATTTGTACTTCAGTACATATATGTACTACAGTTTATCACTATACATAGCAAGAGAATAGCAGGTTTTTGCAGGAGCATTTTTACCATTAAAATGATAATCATTTTTTACAATATACCAGGGGCTGCACTCTGAGAGGCTCATAGTGTCCCGACGCAAGGCACCGCAAATGTAATATTTTGTCAACAGCAATTGAATAACATACAAAACCAAAATAACATAATTAAACTAAGGTGACTCTTAGTTTTTAAAATGCATGAGTACATTTTGCACTTTTAATAAACCAAATAGCAATGCATTTTATTTTGTAATTCACAGACATGCTTAATCTGTACTGTTCACCCACAGACAAATTCACACCGGACACAATTAATTTTCAACAAGAGGAGGAACGGAAAGCGCCATCCTTCTGTAAAACTCCTGCAAATGAGCGATAGAGAAGCTGAGAGCGGTATGGAGAAAAAAGTGCCACCCCAGATGGTTGTGCGCTGCCTTTGCCAAAATCAGTCACTGTGATAAGAAAATATCACACTGCAGACCTAAATCAACTCGTTCTTATCTATTTTCATAAACCACTTGTCAAGTGCGATTCGCAAAATATGAAGTTGCAATGATGATAAACCAAAAGCCGAATTGTCTCGCTTCGCATAACTAATCCATTCCAAGGTGTGTGTTTGGGGTGGGTTTGGGCGTTTCTCCAAACAGCTGGAGCCCTCAAGTCTTCCTGGACCATAATACATCCTGCCAATCAGATGTGCCTGTTTCTTGATCTTCCTTCCAAGTGCGCAGGGAGCAGCATCCGTCAGTCATATGATGTATGTTAGCACGCCATTATGCCTATCCATATGTGCTGGCAAGATGATGAATGAGCCGTTCTAATGCCAGTAGCTGGAAGATCACGGCGAAAAGAGCACAAGCTCTGACATTTCAGTCAGAAGTGGAAGTGTGTGCATAAGTGTTGCTATAGTGAAGAAAGATGCAGACGTGAAATATAAAATGTAAATCTCTTTTTTCAGTCCGGCACGAATGCGGGAGAAGTTGGACAGACGCTTAAAGAAGTTTTTATAGCGCTACATGGGATGATTATCAAGGGAGGATAGGGATTATATGAAAAGACTCAAGTCAAGCTGTTGTTTAAACTCTTCTTACTGACAGCATGATGACCGGAGAGACATAAAGAGTGAGAGAGAGGAATAAGAGATTAAAAATGACACTACGAGACTCATTTGTTTGCTAAGGAGTGGTGGACTGTGGGAATATGAGTATAGATTATGTGTCTGGATGAGTGAGAGGTAAACAGCTCTGATCAATAACAGTCTGGACATTCCAATCAGACCAACATGCAAATCAGACGGCGAAATCACCCTCTCTCTCAAACACACTAAGAAACTAATCTAAACGCTGGTGAAAAGGGTGCAATTTATGGCGTACATACAATAAGACACTGACTTTCGGAGGCATCAAGACAATGTGTACCAATGTCTAGTTATGTGTATCAGGGGCGTACATGCATACACAAATAGAGCATCCCACATACACGTGGTAGTGTGACCTCTGGTGTTCACATGGCTCATTAACCAATCTAATGGATGTGGCTTATTCATCCAACCCAACTGAATTTACACCTTTATGTAGCTAATTAAATGAGGATTGACAAAAACATTTATTATTATTGCATATTTAAAATTAACAAAATATTATATATATATATATATATATATATATTATACATTACAATTCATTATTTTTCCAAAGACATGCCTGGATTTCCCAATGGGGAGATTTTTGACCTAAATCAATATTTTCAGGTTTCAAGTAAATAAATACATTTTAAAATAAAATAAAATAAAATAATAAACATCCTGACACATATACAAGATGAATAAACTTTACCCACTTAGTTGCATTTCTTTGATAAAAAAAGAATATATATATAATATTATGAAATAGTATTGCAATTTGAAGTAATAGTTTTCTATTTTAATACATTGTAAAATATAATTTATTTCTGTGATGCAAATTTGAATTTTTATGTCACATGATCCTTCAGAAATCATTTTAATAGCTAATTTATTATCAATGTCAGAAACAGTTGTGCTGCTTAATATTTTTTGGAACCTGTGATTCTTTTTTTAAGGATTATTTAATGCATTAAAAGTTAAAATTAACAGTGTTTATTCAAAATATAAATCTTGTTTTACAATATAAGTCTTTACTACTTTATTACTTCATTTTTATCAGTTTTATTTATTTTTTAAGAAAAATTACTGACCCTAAACTTTGAACGGTAGTGTATATTGTTAAAAAAGATTTCTATTTTAAATTATTGCTGTTCTTTTTAAAGTTTGACTCAAAGAATCCTTAAAAAATCTGTTTCCAAAAAAATTATGTAGATGTAATAAATTAAGCAGCACAACTGTTTCCAACATTGATAATAAATCAGCATATTAGAATGATTTCTGAAGTATCATGTGACAGAAGAAATGATGCTGAAAATGCAACGTTGCATCACAAGAATAAACTGTATTTTAAAGTATATTAAAAAACAAAACCACTTTTTTAAACTGCAATTATATTTCACAATATTAGTGTTTTTCCAGTATTTTTTATGAAATAAATGCAGCCTTGATGAGCATAAAAAACATTAAAAATCTTACTGATCCCAAACTTCTGAACAGTGTATTCATATATAACATTTAGAAAGCAACAAACACACACCTTGAGTTTCATCATTGAGTCCTGACAGAGTTTGTCTCCTCTTGCGGCAGTGACCTCATCTATCCCGATGAGCTTGGCCTTGTAGCGAACACCATCCCCCTTAAAACGCTTTATCAGAGCTGCTTCACTGCGGTCCTGCCCTGGAGAAAGCAAAAAAAAGAGGGAGATAGATGAAGCATACAGTCATTTGATTAATTTTGCATATCTGCAGCACATCTCCTCCTCCCTCTATCCACTATCATCTCAAAATGCCATTACTTTTCCCACGATCAGCACAATCTGGCCCTTGCAGCTGACAAAAATACCAAGCGATATTCTAATAACCCGTATTTATCCCAACCCACATCCTCATATTTCTAACACAGTGTTCTGTTTGAGCAGTTACATCTTTTATCTTAGTCTAGTTGTTGAGGTCCATCTGGAGTTTGTCTGCATGAGCCTGCGGGCTTGTTCAAAGCCGGGGGGTTTACAATCAACCCAGAGCTTTCAAAACCCTCCCTAACCCACAGATGCCCCACGTTGGGCGCCATATTCGCAGCTCAGAATGAAGGTCAAGACTGCTGCATGTGTGTGGCTGTAATTGCAGGTATGTCAGGCCCGAGGCATGATGGGGAAAGGTTGGTTTCTAAGTAACAAGGCTGTGTCCAGGTCTGGTGTGAGGCGATAGGAGGGATGAAAGCTGAATATTTTTTTGAGCTCTCACATCAAAGTGGACGTCTATCAGCCAATCGTGGCTTAGAAAGATCAAGTGGTTCCTCCCACACCTTTATCACAAAGCCTATAACTGGATAACTGGACTGGCCAATCGATGAGCCTCCAAGGATGTAGACCAATTAACTGGCTCACGCTCAGTGAAGCAAAGACAAACAGACCCAATTAGGTCTGAGCCTACAGTTTGATCAGTGGACAAAGGCAAACAGACACTTGCTAGGACACACATAAACTTACTTAAGCTTAATTGATTGCATGTACTAGAGGAATGGTGAAGGGGAATATGTTTAATAATATTAAAAAAAAAGATCAGGAAGGACGGGCAGACCTTACTGACAGAAACACCATCATTCAGTCAAGCCACCTCAACATCCACCCTCTTTGTATGTCTGTCTCCCTTTACCAGTTTGACATTTCTCTTTCTTGCTCTCTCTGTCACTCTTCGCTCTTGTATTGTTGTGCTATCGGTAGTATCTTTTGTTGACCTTGTTTCTACATACTCCTCCATGTTCTCCATTGTTGCAACGCTCTCCTCTAAGGAAGGAGGGGTCAAGAATTAAACTAAATCACGCAAGCAGGGGGATGCACCATTGTTGGGAAAGCTACTTTGAAACTGTAGCTTATAAAGCTACAAGCTAAACATAATTTAAAGGATCTCAATTTGGATGTCAGCATTCAACAACGTTTAACAGATCAGTGTACACTAAATTTACCAAAACTGAGTGAATGACTGACAACAGAGGCTGCGGTTTTCATTGTTCTTCTAAGTACGCCTGACTCCAATGGAGGCTGACACTGGTTTGAGTCCTGCTGAGCGGTGAGACTCGGACCAGATACAATGATGCCTGCACCTGCCTCCAGTTCTAGTTGACGCTGGTTTGAACCCTGATTGGAGAGGTAAGAGTAGGTCCAGTTATGCCAAGTTCACACTACAGGATTTTAAGCCCAAATTAAGACAGATTTGAAAGTCGACGATTGGGGGAAAATCAGAAAATCAGGTGATCTGCGCTAAAAAATATGTGTGAACACCACAACTTCAAGACAGACGGCAAGTCATGTAATCTGAAAAGCACAGGGATCTGCTGAAGTCTGAACTAGGATTTGCACTGGTGCTGTGGCCTATTGGGAATAAGGTTTAAGGGGGGGTGAGAGTAGACCTGTGAAGGTAAACTTCACTCTTGGAGACTTAAGAAGAACACTAGAACTGGATGCTGTGGTCTTTATCATTCTTGTTAGCACACCCACCTCCCATGCCAGCTGATGCTGATTCGAAAAAACTCCTGGAGTGGTAAGAGTACTGCCAGTTACACTGGTGCCATGACCCAGATTGGACTGAAGTTTATGGGGAGAGTGCAGACCTGTGAAGGTAAACCTCACTCTTAGGGCCTCAAAAGGAGCACTAGACGCTGTGGTCTTTTTTGTCCTTGTTAGCGCACCCACCTCCCATGCCTGATGATGCTGATTCGAATACCCTTGGAGTGGCAAGAGTAGGACCAGTTACATTGGTCCCGTGACCAGGATGGAAGTGAGGTTTGGGGGGTTGAGTGTAAAGGAGGCTAGATGAAACCTGTGCAGGTAAACTCTACTCTCAGGACCTTAAAAGGCACACTAGAAACCAACGCTGTGGTCTTTAGCATCCTTGTTAGTGCACCTGCCTCCATTGTTAGTTGATGCTGGTTTGGACCCGGGTTTGAAACCCTGTCGATTTAAATACTCTTTGAGTGGTACGAGTAGGGCCAGTTACATTGGTGCCGTGACCCGGAGTAAGGTTTAGGGGGGTGAGTGTAATGGAGGGAAAATAAGACCTGTGCAGGTAAACCTCACTCTCTGGGCCTAGACAGGGCCACTAGAATGGACGCTGTGAACTGATGTCTTTTCGTTGCGCACCCACCTCCCATGCGGGTTGATGCAGATTCAAATGCTCTTGGAGTGGTAAGAGCAGGACAAGTCACATTGGTGTCGTGACCCGGGGTGTCGTGACCCGGAGTGGAGTGAGGTTTAGGGGGATGAGTGTAATGGAGGTCAGGTGAGACTTGTGCAGGTTAACCCCTGGGGACATTAAAGGGCACACTAGAAACTGACGCTGTGGTCTTTAGTATCCTTGTTAGTGCATTTGCCTCCAGTGCTTGTTGATGCTGTTTTTTTGAGAGGTAAGAGTAGGTCCAGTTACACTGGTGCTGTAACCCGAATTGGACTGAGGATTAGGGTGATGAGTGTAGAACCGTGAAGGCAAATTTCACTACTGGGGCCTCAAAAGGAGCACTAGAACCTGAAGCTGTGGTATTTATCATCCTTGTTAGTGCACCACCCTCCCATGCCCATTGATGTTGATTCGAATACTCTTGGAGTGGTAAGAGTAATAGTTGGAGCAGTTACATTGGTGCTATGATCCGGATGGGAGGTTTTGGGGGTGGGATGAGCGTAATGAAGGCCAGATAAGACCTGTGCAGGTAAAACTCACTCTTGGGGCAGAAGAGAATGTTTCATGTTTCCCGATGCAACATGTTGAATTGGTGCTGGGCCCGTCGGGACCTTCAGTGCGAGTGAGTCAGTGCCACAGAATTAAAGCGAAAGTGATGAACACAAGTAAGTAAATAAAGGTGACACAAACAGAAGACTGTTCTAATGTTACGTTGCTAGTTCTTGAAGTTGGCTTGGTGAGTCCCCGGTCTTTACGGAGGCTAGACAGGTATAAACCTCACTTTTCTGGTATCAAGAAGAGTACTACAAACTGGCACTTGAGGTTGTTTTAGAGTCACTGTTACTACACCCCCCTACCATGCCAGATGATGCTGGTTTGAATCCCATTTGGAGAGCTATGAAGATCTCTTCCATAAAGCTTGTAGCAAAGTAGAAACTTTGAAAATTCTAAATGACAATTCTGGTCAAAACCTGATGTAATTTACTCATGACAAACACAGCAATTTGTGTGTATAGCTTACCAAATATGCACATACAGTACTGACATGCCCCGCATCCCTCCATTGGAATCCACTGCCAATCTGTTGTATATTATGGGCTGTCCTGCTAGTCACCAAGCAACTGCACAATCATTAATCTATAGGAGTGGTGAGGAAAATTGCTCTGGGCTTCTAGTGTAACATATATCAATAACACTGACACAATGTGACATGCTAAAGTAAGAGATGAGCCATAATGAATAGCAGTCTACGTCCTTCACATGCATAACACATACATTAGGCAGCTGACGAAGAGGAGCGTGTGATTCATGAAAGATGATGAATTAACAACTCCTCGAAGGTCACCGCACACATGATGGAAGTAACTCACTCGTCTGCTTTCATTCAATGAATGGCCTCTAAAGTTGTTTTGAACCCCACTGACGTTCGTTATATGGATAAAAACAGTTTTGTATAGACGTAAAAAATGTTGTATGGGTATGGAACGACGTGAAGTTGAGAAAATGAAGACAGAATTTTCATTTTTATGTACTTTAACCGATGCTCTGACTCTAACTCTGACACTTCGTGGAGAGCTCTGGAAAGCTGATAACTTTCAGCTGTCCCTCAGCGGCAGGAATGGGAAGGATAAACACTCATTTATTTCCCTCAGTTCAGACCGCTGCACCTGCAATGCCGCTTATTATTACTGCCTACCTCAGGGACTGAACTTTGGCGGTAAAGAACTGACCGTATGAGTGTGTGGGTGGGTATATCTGTGTCAGAAGGCTGCCAACTATACTGTCCAAGTAGAGATGTCTTGAAATGAGCTCCAGCTCTCTACCCTGCAGGGCTCCAAAGTCCTCATTCAAGCTGAGGACAGCTTGCGGTTTCTTGGAGAGAAGTCTGGATATCACCCACTCCCATGGCTCTTCAAAATGAGGGAACTCTGGCAGCCAGCTACAGTGAGCTGTTGACATTAGGTCTAATTGAAGAAGGGCACAGGAGCTTGAACTGCTATGTGCAGTTGAAACTAGACTATAAAAAATGCTGGGTTATTTTTTTTTTAACCCAAACGCTGAGTTAAGCTCGTTGGGTCATTTTATTGGGTTATTTTTAATATTTTTACCCAGGTGCTGGGTTATTTTTTTAATCCAAATGCTGGGTTCAACTTGTTGGGTCATTTTATTGGGTTATTTTTAATATTTTTTAGCCAGGTACTGGGTAGTTGTTGTGTAACTAAGTTGCTGGGTCATTTTTTAGCGCTGGATTTACTTTTTTTTTAGCCTGTCTCTGACAAAACAACCCAGCTGCTGAGTTACAGTCAGTCAGAACGTGGGTTTTTTGAGTCCTCTACAGGAGAGAGCGGTTCTCAGTGCCGCCGATTTGCATGTCTTCAGTGAAATAAAGGTTTGTATACATTTTATTTAATTTATGAAGTCTTTACTGTGCTGTAAGTTGTATTATTTTACGCAACACAAGGATGAGAAGTCAGTCAGCTGCATCAGTCAGGATGGAAATGCCTTTTGCCTTGCATAAAACAAATAGATTTTATTAGTTATTGTACTGTGTTTAATCTTAAAATACGTTCTCTAATGTCAGTACTGTTTGTTTATAAGCAGGTTTTGGAGTCAGTCATACTGTAGCATCTTTCAGCTACGAGTGAAACGCGAGGCGGTGGTCTGAAGTTCGCAGTCAACCTGGGGAACAGCAGCGCTTCACCAGCTCAGATTTCGGCATTCAGATTAATTTTTAATTAATCTGTAAAAATAATATTTTCCTTTTTCAAATCAAGCCATTCTCAGATGCCTGTCGCTGTGGTGTCACACTGACAGAGGCCGCTCCCATGATAGTTGATTGACATGAGCGTCTTACCTCAGATCAGTTTTCACAGTCCAACCTCCATGTTTTGATGCTGGAGCAGGGATGTAAATTAGACAGAATTGAGCGATTGAGGTGTTGTGTTGCTGGATGTAATAATGAACACAGTGGTCGTCATTTACTCCCGACATCTGAGCTGCTGAAGATGCGGTGGATTATGTTTGTTTGTGAAGGGAATGCGCCTCCTGATCTACATAAATG
>JAHKKF010496256.1:0-12359 GCA_019740295.1 Labeo calbasu | reverse complement strand
ATGTGATAAAATAATAATATTATTATTAATTATAATAGTGAACAAATGCACAAATTTTATTATTTATGCACACTCACTCTAAATTAAATTATTATATGTTAATATTAATAAGTCAAAAAATATTTAATTTTATTTTATTCTTATTTTTATTTTATATAAAAAACTAAACTATTAAAAAAAAATTAAAAACTAATTCATTAGAAAATAAATGTTGAAAGCCCTCCTACTGAGTAACTGTGCAACTTTAGAGCTTAATATTGGTGGATACATAATCCCATGTGCACAAACTTATTTTTATTTGCTCTAAAACCTAAAACTCAAGCACTGTTTGAAATTGCAAGTATTTGTTTGAACCAACAGCCAAGTGTGTGTAAAATGCTGGTGTGTGTGTGTGTGTGTGTGTGTAGCTGCATGAGTATGTGTCAGTGGGAGTCACATGGTCTTGGATCAGCCCAAAGAACCAGCCGCCGAGAATTAAAACTTAAGTCTGCTTCAAAGCCTGGGGTTTTCCTCAATCCCAAAAAAGCTTCAGGAACAGAGGAACTTGGACTGGTCAGCGACCTCTTTGAGTGTACGGTTTGTGGCCAAGACGTCAATGCCTGTCGGCACAACATTATAAGTGGTTCCACAGGGTTTTATGCACAAGGCCGTACAAAACCAAGATTAAATGAGAATTCTTCAACGATTCTGATGAATACCACTCCTTAAAGTGTCAAAACTGTGTCAATGTAAAGGCTAGCTTATGTCATTAACTCAAGTTTGTCATACCATTAGCATGACAAACAGAGCGGTCTCATTCACAACTTTAGTGCTGCAGCTCCCACGGTGTAGGATGAGGTCAGATGTCGAGGAATCTCAGCTATCAGTTCACAGTTAGGGTGAGTGAGAGCTGAAACGTCTTGAGCAACAGTGCATTTGACTAATATATACTAGAATAACCCTACTAACCCGTCATTCTATGGTGATTTCTAGTAGTACGCAACATAGAAACAAAAATAGGGTTGTACCGAAATTACAATTCCAGCCAATAATCATTAACCAATAACTATATTCAAATTCATGTTATGGCCATTGGCCGAAATTAAAATTCTGTAGTATTTTGTATAAAAAGATTTAAAAAAAGGAACTAAAACCAAATGCTACAAGTCGTGTTATTTTCATTAACTAAAGCCCTACAAAAAAGTCATTACTTGAAATAAAATAAATGTTAACTGAAAAAAATAAAACGCAGAAAAAACTAAAAAAATAAAAATAAAAATATACTACTGTAGATATGCATTTTAAGTAATGAAAATGACAGAAAAACTAAATTACTAAAACATAAAATAAATTAAAAATATAAATATATAAAAAAAAAAAAAAATATATATATATATATATATATATATAAAGGCAGATATTAAAATTTTGTAGTATTTTCTATAGAACAAATAAGAATTAAACTAAAATAAATTGCTACAAGCAGTTATTTTCATTAACTAAAACCCTAAAAAATAAATAAATAAATAAATAAATAATCATTACTTGAAATAAATGTTAGCCGAAAAATAAAATGCAGAAAAATACATTTATCACTTTTTAGTATTAAAATAAGTATTCAAATATATTAAAATAAATAAACTAATAAATAAAAATAAATACTACCTGTATATAGACATATTTTAATAAAGTAAGTAATAAAAGTAAGTAATAAAAATGACAGAAAAAGAAAAAAACAGAAAACTACTACAACAAAATTAAAGTAATAAAAAAAAAGAAAATATATAAAAATAAAAATAGAGATGCTCAGAAATTACAATCCTGGCCAATAGAAAAAAAAAAAAAAAAACATTATTTGAAATAAAATAAGTGTTAACTGAAAAAAACGAAATATATAAAAACATTTATCACTTTTGTTTAAAAGTACTAAAATATATAAAAAATAAACTAAAACTAATAAATAAAAATAAATAATATAAATATTTTTAAAAATAAAAATATTTTGTAAACAGATTAAACATGAAAATACTACAATCAGTGTTATTTTCATTAACTAACCAAATAAAAATTCATTACTTGAAATAAAAAATGTTAACTGAAAAAATAAAATATATTAAAAACATGTATCACCTTTGGTTAGTTTAAACATTAAAATACATATAAAAATAAATAAACCACAACTAATAAAAAAACATAATAATAATACTACATAGCCATATTTTTAAAAATGACAGAAAAACTAAATTACTATTGTAAAGATTACATTTATAAAATTATAAAAATGAATACTATTTTTTTAAATTAACTAAGTGAGCGTTAGATGGCATCAAAAATAATCTCAATGCAAAAAAATATATTACCTAAAATTAAAATAAAAAGCAAGAAATAATAAATATCAGACGATAAACAATCTGACACATACAGGTTTAAAAATAAATACATTAAGAAAGAGAGAGAAAGATGGAGGAAAAAAAAAATAAAAAAATAAATAAATAATTCGGCCAACAATAGAATAAAGCTCTATTGTGAAGGATGTGCGTAAAGCTCTATGTGAGTAAAGCTCTATTGTGCATAAATGGCAGGGGAAGCCTAATCTCAGACCACCTGATGGACATAACATACAAAAATGACTGAAAACCCGGCAGTCGCAATCTGATTGGCTGGCTGCTACATACTTTCCAGGACTCGGGGTGCATGGGATTTTATCAGGCCACAGGGGGTCTTGTTTACAAGTTCCCAGGCGGCTACAATTAGCACCTCTGAGCAATTACTAGTGAATGGATGTGCCAAAAATGGTGAGGTTTGTGGTACTGAATCTGTAAAAGCTACTGATGAATTGGACAACATAAAAACAAAGCATGTGTTATATGATATTTAAGTCACATGCATAAGATGCTCGAGATGACGTAAACATGATATCATTTTGCACACCTGCAACCTGAGCTTCAAATTAGATGCTCACCAGTCATTAGACGATTTCTTTAGCTTTTTTTAGTTTTTTAGTCTTGACCTGCATGTCATCACACAGTTTATGCAATTTACTGACAAAACAAAACCTTCGACAATTCTATCTTACATCTGACAAATTTAAAGTTCTGGTAGTAACAACGAACCCACACTTCAGCAACAAAATGAGTAAAAACCTGCTGAAAGCAGCACATCCTTCACAGCTTTCCTGCCACATTAACTTTTCATTGTCAGCAAACTGCTCTGGTCATGATAAAACAGGGAAGTCAGTTCAAGCAAACGCAGAAGAGTGTCAAAACATTAGGAAATGAAGAAGAGCTATTGCATAAACGTGCGGTGGCATGCACAATGCAAGACTGTGACGGCAAAACGTCATTACATCAAAATACAGATCCCTACTTTTGACTGAACAGAATATTACTGCATTTCTCAGTGGCTATGAAAAAACAGCCAACAAATCCAGTGAATTCAGTCTCACAGTTGACTGTCCAATGCCACAGTCATGGTTCGCAGTCCTCCGTAACCAGATTTCACAGCAACCTGGTACTTGGCTAGACTTGCCTTTGGCACAACAGTGTAAAACATCTACACTGGGAATGTTTAAGAAACATCTCCATAGCCACAAACGTGGCTTAAAAACACGACTGAAGCGAAAAATATGGCTTTATTGCTTCCAGAAACTAAGAGATTATGCAAAACGCTTTGACACATTTGGGTTTCGCTACTTGAGAAAGGCTAGAAACAGATGCACGCTTAATGCACTAGCAACAACAAACAATGGCTCGATGCTTCTGTTTTGGCACATACACTTTGTAAACTTTCAACAGACTTTACAGCGCAGTGAATCGTGACCCAGCTGTAATCAAAACAATGTCGTTGCAAAACTCACAAACACATCATCTGGGTGGACTTATGAGCGTTACGAACTTCTGTAAGTAGTTACGCTTCCCGAGTTGTTTCCTGAGGGCTTAGTTTTCAAATGAGTGGAACATGATATCTAAATTAAACAAAGCACTGGTGTAATGTCTCAAAATTAGCCTTATCATAAGTATGATACACCCTCAATTCATTCCCAGGATACTTTGGAAAAATAATATGCGCTAGTGACCGATATTTTAGTCAATATTTAGACATTTTGAAGCTGATAATTGTGGCTACTTGGTCAATGAACAGAATTCCAAGAGTTAATCATTAGCAAACTCCTTTCATTAACTAAAACTTGACAAAACAATATATATATATATAGTAGGGAAAAAAATCATTAACTGAAATACAATAAAATATTTTAAAATAGAACTAATTTATAATAAAACATTTATTTCAGCCACCAAGGCAAAATTTCTCATTTATGTTTAGTTTAAGCTGAACTAGAGCTAAACCTAAAAACTTGAAATCTACCTATATAGACATTAAAAAATAATACTAAATGAATATTAGAAATAAAAATATAACTTATTACAAATAAAATGAGAGTACAATCTCAATTTAAAAACTATAGAACTAGTAAATCAATAAAATAATTGTGTAAAATGTTTTTTAATTTAATCTAAAACCTTTATTTAAAGCTACACCTAAAAACGTAACATATATAGACATTAAATAAATAAATAAAATCTCATTTTAAAACTATTAACACAAAACTATAATACTACTATATCAGTGAAATAACACTTTTTAAAATATTTGTAATTTTTTTAATGATTTTTAATTTTGAATTGAGAAAATATTAAACAATATATTCTGTTTTCATTTGTGAAAGACAAGACACAAAAATATTTACAATTTTATTTCAGCCACCAAGGCAACATTTCTCATTTACATTTAGTTTAATTTGAATTATAAGCTAAACCTAAAAACGTAAAAACTATATAAACATTAAATAAAGAATAAATAAATAAAATCTAATTTAAAAAAATATTATCAAAAACTATACAACTAGTATATCAATAAAATAAATTTTATTAAAAAAAATATATTTTTTTATTTAAACTAAAACCTTAATTTAAAGCTAAATCTATATAGACATTAAATAAATAAACAAAATAAAATCTAATTTTAAAAATATTAAAAACTATAAAAATGTTTACATTTTAAATGTTTTTTTAATTGAGAAAATATTAAATATATTATGTTTTCATTTGTGAAGTTGTACATTTATATAACGTGTGTATATATAAATAAATAAATAAATAAATATAAAGCTGGTATATCAATAAAATAACTTTATAAAATATTTTTACTTTTTTTAAATTTTGAATTGAGTAAATATAATACAATATATTCTCTTTTCATTTGTGAAAGGCAAGACAGAAAAAACATTCAGGTGTCTTTAAAAAAAAAAAAAAAAAACAGGGGCAGAACTTTTTAAAAAGAAAAGTACAAATAAAACTAGTTCTTATGAGTCTAACAGGTTGTAGCAGTTAACAACTTGCCGTAGGAAACAAACAAAAAAAAAAAAATCAGTGAAAAATGGTTTAAATTTCCACCTGTTCATCACAAAAAGCCTGTACAGGCTTCAGAAGACCTGAAATATTAATTAATATGAACCATTTTCACAATGCTTTCATGTCATTTTTGAAGCTTGAAGGCTTCCGTCCCAGTTCATTGTAATTTCATGGAAAAAAGTACTGAAATCAGACATCAACTATTTTCTGTGTTCCATGGAAGAAAAAAAACATGAGGGTGAGTAAATGATGACTGAATTTACATTTTAGGCGAACTACTCCTATGCATATTTCTCAGTCTTGCGTGATTTTACAGCTTCACCTAACAAAACCAAAAGGCAAGACGCAAGTGCTTCACTACAAAGAACGTGTTTACGAACGATTCTGATGTTGTGCAAGAGAGAAATGACAAGAGCACGGGTGAAACTCAAACTAAGCTTATTTAATTATCACTTCAAGACTAAACAGCCCTGGGACAGCTGTTTAAAGGTGTTTTTCCCTGCACACCGGTCAGCAGGGGTTTCGCAGACTCGGGTTACGGACGCACAAAAGCTCCGTCTGAGTTCTCACACTCTTTGTGTTTAACTTGGAGCGGACAATCACGTCTTTGTAATATGACAGCAGCGAACAAATCCAACAAAGCAAGCCCTGACCAGAGGAACACTGTCATTCATACCTTGAGTCACACCAAAACAAACAATCGCAATGAAATATCGAACCGGCTCACGACAACGTGAATACACTAACATGTATCCTGGGAAATACAGTACTGTAGAAACCACACAGGAGCCCCTGATCAAATGATAGGTTATGATATCCAAGGCGGTCCGATTCGCAAAATAGCCGTGTCGGATTTGTAATATCGTGGAGGTCTACGTGAGAACAACGGCCTTAAAAATATTTTTCAGCTGATTAGCGTCACCAGCTGGGCAGACAATTACGAAAGCGCAACGGAGGACTTTTGAAAATAACCTTGACCCCGGAAAATAGTAGGAGCATACGACTTTTTTTTTACGTAAGCCAGGCTAAAGAAACTAGTTTCCAGCTGATCTGCAGTGGAATGCTAGCAGGAATAAAGCTTATTATATCATTACTATTTTTTTTAATAAAATCTAGAGTTTACCAATCCGCAGGAGGTAAATCAGATGAAACCGTCTTATAAGAAAAATCAAACAGATATTACTCTAATAAAGCCAACCTGTTTAAATAAAAAAACTGAATTACATAATTCATAAACAGCTTTAAAACAGCTTTCTTTCTTGACTGTATTACTAAAGGATATCGGTCATGCTCTGGTAAGCACAGATAGAGAAAGAACTACAAAGATATTTCTTTCTTTCAGATTTTCTGGCCTCTGGCATTATGCCTTAATCACACTACAAAAACAAAGGCAAAGTTGCCAATTTAAAGCTTGCAGGTACTGGTTCTACCAAGTCAGTGCTTTGTTTCTCTAAGAAATCTGACTCCTTGATGGCTTTACAACACTGATCTGACCTAAATCCAGCTGACCCCTGGAAACAAGTACACACCAACCACAGCAGCTTAAAGACTCGAGGTTTACAAACAAACGATTGTGGTGTTTGTCTGACAACAAATTGAAGGAAAAAATGAGAAACGAGAAAGTTAGGTGCAATTTCTAAACTGATATTAACTTTTCCTGGTCATTTCGGGGAGGAAATAATTATACCTAAAATGAAATCGCCTACAATACAGTTTAACACTAGTGATGATAATATATTTAAATATATATGCTGCCATTCAAAAGTTTGGTGTTTTTCAAAAGATGTATTTTTAAAGAAGGTTCCAAGGCTGCATTTATGTGAGCAAAAATACAGAAAAAAAACAGTAATATTGTGAAATATTATTGCAATTTAAAATAATGGTTTTCTATTTTAATATACTTTAAAATTTAATTTATTCCTGTGATGCAAAGCTGAATTTTTAGCATCATTACTCTAGTCTTTAGCGTCACACGATCCTTCAGAAATCATTCTTATATGCTGATGTATTATCAATGTTGAAATCAGTTGTGCTGCTTAATTTTTTTTTTCTTCAATCCGTTAATTTTTTTTCAGGATTATTTTATGAATAAAATGTTCAAAAGAACAGCATTTATTTAAAATATAAATATTTTTAAACATTATACACTACCGTTTAAAAGTTTGGGGGTCAGTACATTTTCTTTCTTTTTTTTTTTTTTGATAGAAATTAATGTGTTAAATTGATAAAAAGTGATAAGACTATTTAAAATTAATGCACGACTTAAACTTTTCATTCATCAAAAAATCCTGAAAAAAGCATTATGGATTCCAATAAAATATTAAGCAGCACAACAGTTTTTAACACTGATAATAAATCAGCATATTAGAATGATTTCTGAAGGATCATGTGACACTAAAGACTGGAGTAATGATGCTGAAAATTCAGCTTTGCATCACAGAAATACATTATATAATTATAATTATAATTTAGTATATTAAAATACAAAAATGCTATTTTAAATTGTAATAATATTTTACAATAGTACTGTTTTTTCTGTATTTATGATTTTAGACAATAATAAAAATATTACTAATTAAAAATTACATTTTGATATATTTAAAGTAGGAAATTTACAAAATATATTCATGGAACATGAGCTTCACTTAATATCCTAATGATTTTTGGCATAAAAGAATAATCGATGATGTTGACCCATTCAATGTATTACTGGCTATTGCTACAAATATACATATATATGATATATAATATCAATACACACACACAAACACACACAGTATATAAAACTATTAAAACAGCTAGTATGCATGTGTGGTTGTGTGTTTATATAGTATAAAATGACAAAAGTTGAACAAAGTATGATAGATAGATCTATGTCTGTCCAACAAATTTGCGTGTCTGTGTGTATATACAGCATAAAATTACAAAAAATATGGAAAGATAGATAGATATATAGATAGATAGATAGACAGATAGATAGATAGAATAAAATGACAAAAGTTGAACAAAGTATGATAGATAGATGATAGATAGATAGATAGATACATACATAGATAGATAGACAGATAGACAGACAGATAGTATAAAATGCCAAAAGTTGAAAAAAAAATGATGAATAGATGATTGACAGACAGACAGACAGACAGACAGACAGACAGATAGATAGATAGATAGATAGATAGATAGATAGATAGATAGATAGTATAAAATGACAAAAGTTGAACAAAGTATGATAGACAGATAGATAGATAGATAGATAGATAGATAGATAGATAGATAGATAGATAGAATAACAAAAGTTGAACAAAGTATGATAGATAGATCTATGTCTGTCCAACAAATTAGCGTGTTTGTGTATATACAGTATAAAATCACAAAAAATATGGACAGATAGATAGATAGATAGATAGATAGATAGATAGATAGATAGATAGATAGATAGGTGAGGTGAGTCACGTCAGTCTTATGTTTCACAGCGAAATATCGATATAGCATTTCCAGACTATATATAAACGATGTCTGTATTCAGCTGCTATATATAAATGAAGACACTGGACGACTTGTTGCTTTAGTTCCTTTTTTCCGCGGTGTTTCAGCGCTGAGTGTTTTCCCCGTGGGTGTCACGTGGCAGTGGGCTTTTATGAGTATGTCTGTCCACTCGCGTTTGACAGCACTCCAGCGACCACGACTCACACAAATGAGCAGACGAGACAGAAGCAGACGGCTTCATCACTACAGAACACCTTTTTATCAACCCATGTTCATTTAAGATTTCCCGGTTTTACGTTATTTTACCTGAGGGCTAGCGCAGGCTAACCGATCACCCACGCCGACGCGCTTGCGTGCTTGAAATCCAGTCAGAAAATCACTTTTGTGAACTCGGACACGTTACACGTGGCCGATAAGAACATAACCCCTGATGTTGCTCACAGCCTGGTAGTATTTGAGTGTATAAACCACTAAAGATGTCTGAAATGTGTCTTACCTCAGCCGATCTCCCCTCCTCACTGATGATGAGCCACATCTCACGCGCGCGCGTGCGTGTCATACATATTTCGACTGAGGGAACTCCTTCTCTTTTCAGAAAAACAACGGTTCAACAGGCTTTTATTTACACTGGTAGCATGAATGCACACGTCAAAAGAGATACACGTGCCAAATGCATGAACCTAACCCAATTTCGAAGAATTTCCTAAAGCCAAGATAATTTTACTTTTACAACCTTATAACTGGTATATTACTAAAACGATAAAAGCGCGATGACAAGATTTAATAGCAAGGAGCATGGTGCTTAAAAATGACTGCATTTGAAATAAATGCATGTCGGGTAAACAAAATAAGAGGACAGATATGAATTCACTTATTGTAATCCACACGTTAAATTGCGCATTCCACGAATTCACGTTACATACCACACTTATAAACTACAAACAACTAACTGAAATATAGTACATTTTCTTTACGGAAACTCGTTTACGGAAACTAGTTTGTTTTTCACTTTGTTTTTCCTGTCGTAAAATGTTTGCAGATCCCATAAAAATGAATAGAAAATAAATTATTTTATTTTCTATGGCTCATGTAACTAAGTTTGACTTCTTAGGTTTATGTCTAAGTGTTAAGCACCTCCTTTCACTAAACATTTACTGGAAAGTCTCAAACGATTAATCGCGATTAATCGCATGCAAAATAAAAGTTTACCTAATATATGTGCACTATGTATATTAATTATGTTTATAAAAAAAAACCCACACACATGTATGTATTTTTAAAATATTTATATGTGTGTGTATATATATATATATTCATATTATATGTACATTTAAATATTTTGTATATAAATATAACATTTTTCTTAAATATATACATGCACCTGTGTGTATTTATATATACACAGTAAATGTACACAGTACAAACACATATAGTAGGAAATAACAAACTTAAAGTAAAAAGTCAAGTAAATTGTCTTTAATTTATGGGAATATATATATAAATATTTTGTATATAAATATAAAATTCTTTCTTAAATATATACATACATCTGTGTGTATTCATATATACATAATAAATACACACATTACACACACATATACTAGGTAAACACAAACTTACTTTCAATGCTAACTAATAACAATAAACAACTAACTAAAATATAGTACATATTTTTTCATTTATGGGAATTCTCGTTTTTCACTCAAATTGTACTAAAATGGTTGTAGACACCATAAGAAATGAATAGAAAATAAAAAAAATATATATATATAAAACTCATATAAAATCATATAAAACTAAGTTTGACTTCCTAGGTTGATTTCTTAATGTTAAGCACCTTCTTTCACTAAAATGTACTTATTTTAGTTTCATGCCTTATTCTCTTCCAAACATGACCTTATTGACCACACGTGACATCTGCCGGCCAAAAACACTTATTGCATCCCAAAAATAAAATAAAACCCAGAGCCAAAGAAATTAGTTGTTTATGTCGACAAACGATAACTGTGTTTGGTTAAGACAGTGGCTGAAATTAACGCTTTAGCAAATGTTTATGAGCTCCACCGGGTAGAGAAGCGCTTGCTCCTTTAAATACATCCGGACGAGCTGTGATTGACAGGTCCAGCTACCGCGGGGATTGTCCTTAGGGGGCGTTTCCAACTGTCAGTCATCCAATCAGCGTCGAGCGTACACTCCGGACGGAACAGAACCCGTGACGTAAGACGTCACCATTCTACTGTGCGGACAATCAATAAACACCTTCTGCAAAGTGACAACAAACCTATATATCCAGCATTTTTGAGGATATTAAATACAGTTATGGACTCCACAGCGGTAAGCGAAACTATATAGAATCAGAATCGTCCGTAATGGTTTTGTAAAGCTTAATGCGTTGCTGTATTAGCTTGACGACATGGATAAAACATGATAAACTGTAAAGTGCGTCAAGTTTCTATAGTCCAGCATAATGCACAACGTTTTATTATTGTCTAATGAAGCTTTTAGTTTTACAGCCATTGTTAGTCTAACTCTTTAAAATTACAAGGAAATGTACAGTAGGCCCAAGTCAGAAGGAAAGCCTCTTGAGACCTTCATTGACAGCAATATAAGTGATTTTACTCATGCATGTGCATTGCCTTGTCAAATATATATGTAGACTAATGACAGATGCAGTCAGATAATTATAAACACTTAAGCTTTTAAAATGTTTTAACGTAGTTGAAACTGAATTGACTTGGCCTACTCTTACTGGGCAACATGATTAGACAAAAAATAATTAGGAAATGAATCATATGTGCATGTGAACTAATGCATGCTCTTACTGTTCAAGGAATAGAAGATTTTGTAAATGTAAATACTGTTTGGATAGAAATATTGCACTTGTATTAAATATGGCACTATTGCTGTGCCACAAGAATGCATAAACAGAAAAAGAAACCAAACTCTTTCAAGGTATCAAGGCAAAGTCCCCTTTGATACATGTGATATCCGTGATGACAGCATTAGTACGGTGTGTCATTGATCAATGCTATGAGTATGGGAAGTGTTCATGTTTGTTCTGATTGTGTTGTCACCTTCACAAACAGACTTTCTTTTACAGCCTTTTATTTCATATTTTATTTCAGTATTTTTTTATATATAAAAAAAGCTTCTTTGGAAAAAAAAAGCCAAATGCATATAATTAATGACTATATTAAGGCAGGCTGCTGGGTTTGAAACATTCTACCCTTATAAAAAGTACTGTAGTTATGCCATGATACTGTGATGGTACTGGATGGCAATACCATGGTACTTGTGCATACTTTAAAGTATATATTTTGATTGTACATAACGTATACAGTACTATGTGTATTTAATACACCTACACATTCTTTATTATTACACTTTTTAGAATGATAGTAAAGTCATAAAAAAACACAAAATAACAATCTGAAATGTGAAAGAACAAATTAATGTACAATCTTATGAAAAATATTTTTT
>JAHKKF010496255.1:0-10535 GCA_019740295.1 Labeo calbasu | reverse complement strand
TTTTTTTTTTTTGCAATTTTCTTTCTGTATCTGATCACATAATGTTTGTGGATGAGCAACAGCTCACCTCCGACGCTCATCAAACTGTTGCCGTCTTTGGTTAGCACACAAAAATAATCCAGATTAGCCGGGATAATTATGTTGTCTGAAGCCATTAATTGTGGCAGGTACGGGGAGGGACAGTTTGGAGAGGAAACCTCAGTGTTGTGTGACACTGGGCTTGTAAATTATGGGCATCCTTCCAAAGGCTCGTTTCAACTCTTTCTAATTGGCCTCATTGTAGATGAAAAATTAAATGGCCGGCGTGGCTATTAATGCTGACGGTTATGGATGGCGTGCTGTTGTACTTAATACGGCCGCTTGCTTGTCCCTTTTATTTCCACCACAGTGTTCTGTCCGGCTGTGATGTATGTGCTGGAGAAAGGAAACCGTAGACACACAATGGGGTTTCAGCCCGCTGGCTGAGGGCCAGACTGGGAGGCCTGTCAGACCGCCAGAGTAATTGTCTGGATTGGTGGGAGTTACTATGTAGCTTTCACTTCAGACTGGTTTTGTGGACCACTTTTATCGAGGGGAAAAATGGGATTGAGAGACGACACCAGTCACGTTGCTTACATGCACTCTGTGGCTTGATGCGTCAGTGTGTTAACCACTAGCTAAGCTGGATTCAGTCAGGTTGTATGACGGTAGTTCATTACGACATTTCTTTTATAAGATGCCAGAGATTCTGAATATGGATTGTCCAGATACCTGAATTGGCTCTTTAAAATGTTAAAAGTGCATGTTGGATGCGCTTCTCCAACATCCAGTCATCATTTGGTGGATTACTGCCGCCTTGATCTCTAGAAAATGTCTCATCTCTTTTACTGACCACAGACCACAATAGCATAGCTTTAATTGAGACCTACAGAGTGTGGCAAGTTTTGTGAAAAAGGTATAATTAAGTAACCTTCACAAATTTCGAAAATTGTGTATCACTTACATTTGTTTTTAACCCTAATAACTGTAACATTTTACAAATTTGCGACTTAAAATACTTATAAAGCCCACACTGTAAATTAAATAAATAAATAAATGCTAGTAAATTAGTTCTTAATGTGTTTGTTTTTTTTTTCTGGAGCACTACAGTGCTGCATAAACGCTGTTTGCTGATTGACTTTGGATGCTCCATATATTGAGCTGTGATGCTCATGTGGGAAATTTAGGTTTGAATCTGGCCTGCAACATCTTATAATCGTTTTTTTTTTTTTACTTTCAACCATTTCATGTGCCCTATGTTTGTGCTGTCTTTTTTCTGGAGCACTTCAGTTTTGCATAAACGCTGTTTGGCTTTGAATGCTCCACACATTGAGCTGTGGTGCCTATGTGGGAAATTTAGGTTTGAATCTGGTCTGCAGCATCTTATACTCCTTTTTATTTTTTCACTTTCAACCATTACATGTAGCCTCGATTCTTAATATGTTTATCTGGAGCGCTGCAGTGCTGCATAAAAATAGTTTGGCTTTGGACACTCCACATCATGAGCTGTGGTGCTCATGTGGGAAATTAAGATTCAAATCTGGCCTGCAACGTATAATTATTTTTTTCCCTGTCAGTCATTTCACATATCCTCGATTCTTAAAGGAGAACTCCACTTCCAGAACAACAATTTACAAATAATTTACTCACTCCCTTGTCAAGATGTTCATGTCTTTCTTTCTTCAGTCATAAAGAATTTTTTTTGTTTTTTGAGGAAAACATTTCTGCATTTTTCTCCATATGGACTGATATGGTGCCACGATTTTGAACTTTCAAAATGCGGCTTCAAACGATCCCAAATGCAGTTGTAAATGGTTATTTTAATAAAAATAATACAATTTATATACTTTTTTAATGCCAAATGCTCGTCTTGTCTTACTCTGCCTGGACTGTTTTTGTTCCAGTGCTGTATAAAAGCTGTTTTGCTTCGGATGCTCCACATGTTAAGCTGTGGTGCTTATGTGGGTAATTTAGGTTCAAATCTGACCTGCAACATCTTATAATCATTTTTTTCTTTTAATCATTTTTTGTATTCTCGGTTCTTAATGTTTTTATTTCTGGAGCACACAGTGCTCCATAAAAGCTGACTGACTTTTTACGCTCCACACATTGAGCTGTGGTGCTCATGTGGGAAATTTAAGTTTGAATCTGGCCTGCAACATAATCCTTTCTTTTTCCTTTCCTTTCTTAATATCTTTTTTTTCTGGAGCACTACAGTGCGGCATAAAAGCTGTTTGGCTTTTGAAGCTCCACATGTTGAGCTGTGGTGTTTACGTAGGTAATTTAGGTTAGATTCTGGCTTGCAACATCTCATAATCATGTTTTTTCTTTATTTTCAGTCATTTCTCGTACTTTCGGTGCCATTTTTATCAGTAAAATAGTGCTAAGTGCTCAGGGAAAGTTTTGTTTTAAAAGTCCATTTCTGTATAGACACCACTAGTAATATTTATATACTATTATGTGATTTATCAAATTTGAATTCGATATTATTTTTTCATCATTTTTACGATGAAACAAATGCCTGAAACTTGCTTTAAGCTTACACTGTAAAATAAAATAAATATATAAATTCAATTTTCACACCATTTTGTCCTCAGTGTAATAGTACATTTTACAAAATCTTACAAATTTGAAACTTTGCCAAAACCAGTATCTGTGATAAAAGAGAAGAACATTTTTGTCATGATCTAAAATAATAATAAAACCCAGAAAAAAAGAGTAGGTCCTTTCAATCAGGCTTACTTTTCTCAGCTTTCATGAATCTGAAACGGTCTCATTTTGAACAGCACAATAAAATGCCATGAACTGCAGGTCTCAAAACCAACCAGGCTTATCAGAATCAAGTGGTTGAATCACAGAGGTTCTTGAAGCTCTTGAAAGACAACTAAAACACAGCACTGATCACATGGATTCTAGTTTGGCACCGGCGTCCTTTATCTTCTTATTTGTAATGTCGAAAAAGAGAGAATCGCTGTTCCAAAGTTCTAAAGGGAATTCGATTTCAGTCGTTACCATGGGAACAGAAAGGATGAAGATGTATCTGTGTACGATAGTTGCCAAGCCCTGCTGACTTAGTGTATATTCGTGCGTGTGCATGCACGCGTGCTTTTTTGCATGTTATCATGTGTCTTTCTGTCTGTTTGCATAGGTGACGGAGATTCATAGTGTTAGTTTATGAATTTGCTTCTCAAAATAATGTAAAAGCCTCTTGGCTGAAGGTCCACAATAACAAAAAAAACCAAAAAAAACGCTGATCATTTAGCAGGAACGCATTCAGAAGCAGTCCACCAGAGAAACGCCTCATTAAAGAAGGTCACTTCATCATTTGAGTTTGCCACAGACCTTATGTTAACCCTCTCTTTCTGTGTTTAAGTGGTTTAACTGTTGGTTATTTCACACCCTATTAGCCTGACTTTAGAAATAGTGTTAAATCAGTCGTGTGGTCACTGCAGGGGTGACAGTTTTGGCGGAGGAAGAGTCGATGAATGTGACAATGATACGAGCGGTTCATCTGGAGTCGTTTAGCGAACAGTCTCCGTTGCTTATTCTGCGGAAGGACGGGAGGCTAATTGGATTGGGAAGGAGGCGTGTTATAGGGTCCTTGACATGAAAGCTTCTCTGCACAGCTGAGGCCGATGCGTCTGTGCCCCAATCAAAACTGATAGCACCACGACTCCTTTTCATTCTGCTCCCAGCATGCCATTCTAATTATTTGTCTCTTTCATTTCTTTCGGCAATTCCAGTGATTTTTTACAGTTATTTACTGCAGGGAAAAAAGAGTTTTTAATGTCTGTTTTCTGAAGTGCTGTTTGGTTTTTTTGATGCTTCATACATTGTGCTGTGGTGCTTATGTGGGATATTTAGGTTTGATTCTGGCTTGCAACATCTCATAATTCTTTATTGTTTCTTTCAATTATTTCATGTTCCCTCGGTTCTTAATGTTTTTTTTTTTTCCTAGTGCAGTTCAGTGCTATATAAAAGCTGTTTGATTTTGGAAGCTCCACATATTAAACTGTGGTGCTCATGTGGGAAATTTAGGTTCGAATTCGGCCTGCAACATCTCATAATCCTTTTCCCTTTTAATCATTTCATGCAACCTTGGTTCTTAATGTCTATTTCTGGAGCACTACAGTTCTGCATAAAAGCTGTTTGGCTTTGGGCGATTCACACATTGAGCTGTGGTGGTCATGTGAGAAATTTAGGTTCGAATCTGACCTGAAACATCTCATAATCCTTTTCTTCTTTCAATCATTCCTCATACCCTTAGTTCTTAATATCTTTTTTTTTCGGAAGCACTACATTGCTGCTTAAAAGCTGTTTAGCTTTAGATGCTTCACACATTGAGCTGTGGTGTTCATGTGGGAAATTTAGGTTCGATTCTGGCCTGGAACATCTCATAATCCTTTTTCTCCCTTTGCTTTCAATAATTTTATGTTTCCTCGGTTATTAATATCTTTTTTTCTGGAGCACTGTAGTGCTGCATAAAAGCTGTTTGGCTTTGGATGCTCCACACATTGATTTGTGGTGCTCATGTGGGAAATTTAGGTTTGAATCTTGCCTGAAACGTCTCATAATCCTTTCCCCCCCCCTTTACTTCCCATCATTTCATCTACTCTCTGTTCTTAATGTCTTTTTCTGGAGCACTACAGTGCTGCATAAAAGCTGTTTGGCTTGGGATGCTTCACACATTGAGCTGTGGTGGTCATGTGGAAAATTTAGGTTCGAATCTGACCTGCAACATCTCAAAATCGTTTTTTCTTTCAATCATTGCACACCCTCAGTTCTAAAAGTCTTTTTTCTGAAGCACTACATTGCTGCAAAAAAGCTGTTTGGCTTTAGATGCTTCATATATTGAGCTGTGGTGTTCGAATCTGGCCTGCAACATCTCATAATCCTGTTTTTTTTCTCAGTTATTTCTTGTACTTGCAGTTCAATTTGTAAGCTTTAGATGCTCCATACACTGTGGAGCTCATGTGAGAACTTTAAGTTTGAATCTGGCCTGCAACGTTTCCTGATCCTTTTTTCCCCTTACTTTCAGTCATTTCTTGTATATTTGGTTCTATTTTTATCAGTAAAATAGTGCTGAGCATGGCTAGTTGTCACTTTTTACTCCGCTTTTCCATTTCTCAGGGAAAGTTTCATTTTAAAAGTCAATTTCTTTTAGTAATATTTATATAGTGTTATGGGATTTATTAAATAATTTGAATTAACTGTTGTTTTTATACAGTGTAAAAATTATTTTCGAAGTTGTCGATAAAAACAATTACTGAATATGTTATAAAATCGTAATTGAAAAACATTGAAAAACACATACTGTTACATTTTGCCTATACAAAAAGCTATTGAATGTTGTTTTGACCTTTTTGTAGCAGGTCACTTGGAACGGGGCAAGTTGTCCCAAAGGAACCTCCCGATAAACGCCCTGTCATTTTAATTTACACAGTAAAAAAATAAACCTAAAACAAGTCCTAAAACAGCAAAAGTAAAGCTACACATACCCATACGCACGCATATGTCACCAGTCTGCTTAACAACTCCGACAAGCATCAAAACGTGCGTGTTTTCCAAAGTGAACGCAATGCTCCTGGAGATGAACCCCCCTCTTCCGCCCACGCAGACGCACAGTCTGAGCGTGTTGGGGCATGCTAACTCAACACGACAGTATGCTCCATGTGTGCCGCAGCAGAAGAATGCAGTTATTAAGCGGAGCACCTGCAGGCAGAAGCACTCTCCTACCACTAACCAGAAGACAAAGTAGCCAGAAAAGCCCCGAGTGGGCCGAGCAGCGAGCTCTAATGTGCTGCTTTTATTCATCACGGTCCCGCGTCCACTGCTGCACCGCCGCGAGGGACAGTGAACGATTCGGACTATTCAGCCTCATTACAGAGTCATATTAATATTTAACGGGCTGAAATTGAGAAATAACGAGGTAATTGATGGCATCAAAAATGGAAGTGCTTGAACTCTATTGTATTATTTAAATATTTGTAATAGTGTCGCAATTACGACCGAAAAAACGCATCTAAAAATGCAATACGGTAAAATATTTAAGTCCAATAAGTCGAAATAGAAAAGCAAGGTTACAGTGTTGCGACAGAGCTTTAAATCACATCCCTCGAAATTTAATTACAGATATAAAGAAAAAAAATCAGATTTGTTGGCCCTACTGTGGAAGATTTTCTCCCGCAGAGCATAAAGCTCTGACTCAGATGTGTGAAATATGAATTTGCATTGAGATTTCTTAACAGGCACACGTGAAGATTATGCAGAGGGTGCTTCGCGTTACGGCTCTTTCTTAAAAGCTCTGGGTTGAGGTTGCCTGTTTGTGCTGATCCAAGACCTGCCGCTGTTGCTTTACTCATACTTTAGACATCATAAGAGAGGCGATGAATGCATATCTGAGATCAGGGTAAGCTGGAGTGCGACTAAGGCGGCAGTAAGAGAGAGAAAGAGAGAAAATGGTGGTTAGTAAGTGTATGACTCAGAGGGTGGTGAAAGTTCATGCATCTTCTATCTGCTACTCTTAAATAGATGAAGTGCCGTGTGCTTTACCAGCACTCTGTGAGCATTTGTTGGTAGAAAAGTGTGAAATGGACGTTTTCCCCCCTTTGTTGTAGTTGAGGTCATAAGTCGCTAGTGAAAGCCTGCGTATCTTCTTGCGGTGCTGTTAGCCAATCAGCTTTGTCAGAATGTCACAAAATAGTCTGGTGAACCTGACAGGTCGGTTGATTTTTCCATTGCGTCGTCTAGCTGATTGCATGCAAAAAAAACACACGATCAGTGTAGTCTGATTTGCAAATGAATGATTCTTGTGAGCTGCTTCTTCCTTTAAATCGTTTGTAGAAGAATTTGAGATTCTTATAGAGGACACCAAACCTTGGATGATTTCACAGACAGCTGTATTGAGCACCAGATTCTGGCTGCTCTGTGTTTGCACGCCATGCTTATTTCTGACACGAGATAAAACAACAAGAGCGAGAAGAGGAGCACTAACGAGCAGTTCGTTAGTCATTGGAGACAGAATTTGGAGAAACGGCCTTACAGGAACATCCGTTTATTTACCGGATCATTACCTTGAGATTGATAACAACACAAAAAAAGATTTGACACAAACATACGTGCACGTGCATTAAGGAAAAAAAATGATAATGAATTTTTTTTGAGGCACCATAAAAAGCCAGCGCATAGAAAAATTGCAAACAGCTGCCGGCACACCTGTAGCATTTCTCATTTTTCAGCGCAGATTTGCTGGCTGGTTGACTTAGAGGGCGTAATCGGACTCTGAAAGCAGCACAAATAACACTGAAATGAAGTCTTGTGCGCTGGAATCAGCCTTATAATAATAGTCGTGATACAAATGGTGAAATATGACCCTGCTGTGTCAATATAGGGGCATGTATAGAGAAATACTGAATGTGAAATATGAATACCGACCTGTTAATTAGGTAATCTTGAGAATGCTTATTCCTTATGTTGGGCTGATATTTGTAGCAATAGCCAACAATACATTTTATGGATCAAAATTATTGATTAAGTAAAGATCATGTTCCATGAAGATATTTTGTAAATTTCCTACCTTAAATATATCAAAACTTATATGCATTGCTAAAAACTTCATTTGGACAACTTTAAAGGTGATTTTCTCAGTATTTTGATTTATTTGCACCCTCAAAAATTGAATCTTATGACTGGTTTTGTGGTCCAGGGTCACATTTTAGTATCACTGAGGTACTATCATAGTTTTTGATAATATTTTTTATTTTATTTTATTTTATTTTATTTTAAATATGCCCATAAAATTGTTAAACATTTTTGGCAACTACCTGAAAAAACAACTAAAAAAGTTTTGTTATTTTAGTTAAGTTCATTTTTATTTTATTTAAAGTTTATTTATATTTATATAGTCTTAATTTGAGCTAACTATAATAATCCTGCCATGCATCCATTTTCCCGTTATTCTATATACTCTTTTTTTTGTCATTTTAATTTATTTATTTTGTCATTTTAAATGTTTACGTTTTTAAATTTAAAGTAATTTTAAGTAACATTATCTTTTTAATCCATTTGCCAATACTGATAGTTTGCTTATTTTACTCTCATAATTTGTAATTTTGCACAACAAAATTGGAATGATTTTATACAGTAAGATATTTTCCACATTTATCTTAAGATTCTTTTAGCTATAAAAAGATTTAGTTATAATGGGAACATTCAGGGCTTAATAATAATAATAATAATAATAATTATTATTATTAGTAGTAGTAGTAGTAGTAGTAGTAGTATTTATTTATTTTCTTCAATTATTATTTTCTTGGTTTGAAGTAAGTTTTTATTTAATCCCAATTGTATTCAATAATTCAAGCATCAAAGGGTTAAGCAAACAAGTGTACGGAGAAGTTCTGGGTAATAAAAAAAGGATTTCAGATCGTTTCTAGATGAGATTGCAAGGAATCCATTGTAAACCAGCACACGGTGCCTGACTATGTTGATCTTTGCTGGTGAAATGACACCGATGAGTGTCAAACCACCACGAGCGTGCGATAGAGAGACAGAGAGAACCACTAATGGACTGAATCCAGCCAGTGAATTTGCCAGTCCCCAGTCTAAATAGATGGCCAATTTGTAAAATCGTCCGCCTGAACATAAGCATCTTGGGCCACTTTAATTGGTCAATTTCCCGCTTGTATTGAGTGCCCGGATTGATTTATTGCCTTTTTTAAGAGGCTGTAGGGACCCGGAGAGAACAGCTGTGCCAGACGGCAGACGCAGTTGCAGCGTTGTTGGGAAAACAAGGAAGCGAGCGCCGAACATCCAGCAGCAGCAGACGGAGAGGAGCAGATATTTGGGGGGGGAGGTGCTACAGTTCAGTGGGAAAAGAAGCTAAGCTGTAAAATACCGCATAAGCTGCATACTACACAATATACAATGAATTCTGTAGAAATAGTTGTCATTTCAACAGTCAAAATGCTACAGTAAAAACCTGGTTAACGTTAAGTTCTATACGGTGAAAAACTGTAATAGATCTAAAAGAGTGATGAGGAGTAAAGGAAAAAAAGACCAAGAGAGCCAATGAAAACAACAATAGGCAAGACGAGAGGAGGTAGAGACAGTTGGCAGGAGTAATGTCTGCTGTCTGGCGGAGGCAACGAACGGGATGTATTTCAGCAAACAGACCTCTGCGAGCGTGAACCCAGGCTTGAAGAGCCAAACGGAGAGAGACAGAGCTTGATTAGTATATTGTGATGATCGTACAAGTCTGTTGCTGATTGCGAAGGGAATTTTGCGAAGAAGTGTTCTGCGGTGTGTTTGTGAAGTGGGAAGTTGGAGGTTATGGAGTGGCACGTCTGTCAGGCTCTGATGGGTCTCCATCAAATCTGATATGATCTCCTCTCAAAAGCTCTCATGAATAATCAGAGAGCATAGTGGAGAAGTGTAAAGCATTATTGTGATTTCTGATCACCGTGGTCTTTCATTTGTGGCAGCCGTTGCGTAAGATCACCTCAGGAACATGCTTCATGAAAACAGTTTTAGTAGAATGGAAAAAAGGTGCTAAAATGTCACGTTATAGATCTCAAAGTATGAACTTTGAAAAATGTGTGATAATCACACTCTTTTTCTCTATTCCTAAATTTAGTGAGCTTTGTACTAAGGTGGCATTTTAAAAGGTTAGTTCACCCAAAAATGAAATTACTTACCTTCAGGTCGTTCCAAACCTTTTAGACCTTCAGTCATCTTTTGAACACAAAGATATTTTTTAATCAAATCTGAGAACTTCATAGACAGATATGCAACTACCACATTCAAGGCCCAGAAAAGTAGTAAGAACATCGTTAAAATAGTCCATGTGACATCAGTGGTTCAACCATGTTATAAAGCTACGAGAATACTTTTTGTGTGCAAAGAAAAGAAAAAGAACGACTTTATTCAACAATTTCTTCTCTTCTGTGTCAGTCTCTACCACACGCTCATAGGGTAGTAATTTTGTCAGCTATTTTCAATTTTAGTCTTAGTCTTAGTCCAGTGTTAAATGTCCTTGTTAGTCTTTATTCTGTTTAGTCAACCTTATCCTGTTTAGTCTTAGCCAAGTTTTAGTCGACTAAAAGTATCAACATTTGTAGTTTTTTAGTTTTACTTTATCACATTTGTCATGCTGTACAATTGTTAAACTGATAAAAAAATTTTTTTGCTCATAATTATAATGATAAAAATCCATGCAGTGGTTTTTAATAAATCTGTAAAAATAATATCCCCTTTTTCAGAAGCCACTCCCACGATAGTTGATTGACATGAACGTCTTACCTCAGATCAGCTGTAACAGTCCCACCTCCATTGTTTCGATTTACATATATCCGTCTGTTCGTGCGAATCATTGGTGATCCAGCTTAACATACAGCAGAAGTGAGTATAAGGGTTTTTTTTATCTTTGCAATCGCCTTTCCTAATAATGTGCTAGTTAGCAAGTTTAGCGGCTAAATGCGGCTAAAGTAAACAGGCTCGTCACTCCACAGAGAGAAGAG
>JAHKKF010496254.1:0-11392 GCA_019740295.1 Labeo calbasu | reverse complement strand
CCGATCTACATATATCCGTCTATGTTCGCGCGAATCATTCGTGATCCAGCTTCACTTACAGCAGAAGTGAGTATAAGCGTTTTTTTTATGAATCTTTGCGATTGCCTTTCCTTATAACGTGGTAGTTCGGAAGTTTAGCGGCTAAACGTGGCTAAATGCGGCTAATGTAAACAAGATCGTCTTTCCACAGAGAGAAGAGAGGGGCGGGGTCAGCAGAGCTCATTTGCATTTAAAGGAACAAACCCTTAGAATGAGATGATTTTTGCAGAGCTGATTTTGTCAAGGTAAAAAGGGTGTTGTTTTACACAACCATTGTGAATTTTTAATCAAAGTATATTAGAGACTTTTCATTAAGACGCTAAAGAATCATATCGACTTGTGGAAAATGGGCATCGGATGACCCCTTTAAATATGTTTTTGCTCACTCCCCAACTCTGTTTGCAAGTACACAGTGACACAAAGAGCACAAAAACACAAAACAGCACATTGGCATCTCAGAGCAGACCTTATGACCACGCTACGAGTATTTAAACCGCAGTTCATTTTTAGTTTTACTCTGCCTTGAACTAATTTCATGGCTGATCTGCTCAGCTTTCCAACACGACAGGCCAATTCTTCCTAGACAAGAGAACCCTGCTCTGAGTGTCCACAGAGAGAGACTTGGGGTTTCAGCCGGTATTGTTCCCATTTAATGGGTCAAGAGCAAATTAAAATATGCAGTAAGCCCTCCATGCAACCGCTAATTAAAACTTAATATAGGTTTTAATATTCATAAGTGTCCTTGGAAGTGATTCTGTAGGTAAACGCATGCAGGCTCAAAAACTTCTTCACTCCAGTGACCTTACGCAAAGACACAGACACGACTCACAGATGGATACGCCGGGAAGGGCAGGGAAGCGTTATATTTTAAAGAGAGGGATCACGACTCGGGTTGATATCCAAACCCACTGAGTTCAATAAGAAATGAAGTGGCTGCTGCTGCTGATTTGAGCCCGCTGAGATGGAGACGTTCTATTGACAGCGTCCCCGCTTGTGTTCTCGTGGATTAAGTCATTTTAGAAATCTTTTCTTCAGTCGTCTGGCCATCCGGTGAAGCCTATGATCACACGTCACTGTTTAAAGGAGTCTGATCGTATGTAGTGTTCACAACTAAATTGTGCTGATAAGACAGTTGTGAAACCATTTTTACATACTTTTTGATATGACCATTTGAAAGAACATTATTTAAATTTACTTTACTTTATTTAAATTTAGTGTGTCCTTTCCGGTACTGTTGTTAGTTTTTCACTGGTGTGTATTTCACTCTTCAGAACAGTCACTTTGTAAGACATAAAAAAAAAATCCATTGTGAAATGTTTTATCAAACTGTTGCAATAAAGACTAAGGTGATCTTATTTTAGGGACCTTGTTGAACATGAACATTTGTTTCTAACACTGAGATTCTTCAGAGCTGCAGGGTATACAGTACATTAAATCTGTAAATACTGTGGCTTTGCTCTGCTTTCGATATAATTGTTTGTTTACAATTCCAGTCCAGCGACTCCAGCCTGATGTAGTAATGTTGACGAGTGCCGTTAGTTTGGAGCAGAATGTCCTGTTTGTCCAACCAATGGAAGATGGCTGGGTCATTTGGGAAATCTGCTGGAAAACTCATTATTTCTAAAACATAATAAATGAACATGCATTTCACATTTCCCATTCTTTTCTAATGTCTTATTAAGTCCCATAGCCGTGTCTTGATTAGTTATGCCTTTATCTCGATTAATTATGAATTATGCTTTGATCGTAATTTGCATTTATATGAATTGATGTACAGGTAGTTAAATGCAAGGGCACAATGTGGAAAATGGCACATTTGACATTAATCAACGTATATTCATGTTATGCAGAGCTCGATGTGGATAATTAATAGCGGCAGCTGTTGTGTTATGGAAAGGAATATTTAAAACAGACTAATGAAGCTCCTGACAATTCGGTTCAATTCTTTGGTGTCTGATGGCATTGATTAATGAGGATCAGGAAACCGTTGTACAAATCATGCGTTTCCTTTCTGTGGAGTGGAACTAAGTTTCGTAAGAGTGGAGTTGAAAAGTAAAATCCGTACAGCATTAGACCAAGATAAATCAGGGTTAAACACATCTTTCTGAGGTGTAATTAAAGCCTTAAGTATTGTTCTCCAGCTAGAGTTCTAATACTTTATTTTTGGCAAGGACTCGTAGCGTGTACTTAGGAGCAAATAAATAAGCCTGAGAACTTAAGAGAGGCAGTGTGCGTTCTAAAGTGCATTAATATGCATTTATGCAGTGGGTGGAGAGAAAGAGAAAAGGGCTCAGTGATTATTAACTAATGGCTATTTGCACTGAGACGGAGATGGTGATGTTTGTTTTCATCTTCGTCAGCTTCTCACAAAGCCGTCCTTCAACTGTCACTTAAAATGTATATACATACATAAATATATATGCATACTATTTTTATTTATTTATTTTTTTTTAATTAAATTAGTCAGCAAGAGGAAATGTCAGTCTCAACAGCTAATTAGTGGATTTATTCACAGGAAGAACTGAAAAGGTTTTCTGCTGTCTGTCACATCTCCAGTGCATGTCGTCTTCCTGTTTGGTTAGTTATCTACTTTTTTAGGCTCTTAATTGAACAACAGTTATTTAGTGTGTACTGAATGTCAGTTCAACACCAGCAATATAACGTATACACTAACTCAGAAAATACACTAAGCCAGGATTGTAGGCTTTAACATTCTGTAGTATTTTATGTCAGAAATCCAGCGTGGGATTTATCCACAGCTCAAACCCAAAGAGCAATCGCACGCTGACTGTGAGCAGTTTCTCTGTTGGCCAACTATCGTCCGTCTTCTGACCCTACCATAACTGGGACAGACTGGAGACCAATTGCTGACACAAGTTCTGTCCAGATGGCACTTAATTGGTCACCAGAAAGAGCTAAAAGATTGCAGAGTACTGAATGGCTTAGACGGCACTAACACAAAACCCCATTCTTAAAATAAAGATGAACTAAACGGCACACCCCGGTTTATAAAAAATGAATAAACACATTTCATTTAAATATTCATGAAAGTGGATGGAATTCCCAGAGTCTGACGAACCTGTTGCTTTGCTGGGCTCTAAATATGGATAAAACATACGGAGAGACAAGAATCTACACACACATCACACATACATGCAGACTGATTAGGAAACTCATTATCCCCTAACCCTCACACTTTTACAATTTGTAATCACTAACATGTAAGTGTACTGGCAGATAAACAATCGCTGAACTGTTATCACATGCATTATGTGATGTTTACTGAATCCACAGAGAGACTCTTAAAGCATCTCCACTGATTGGGTAGACTGAATTATTGAAGTATTATTTTCAAGGTTTTTTTTTCTTGCTAATTAAAGGCAATCACTGCAGCATTGCTGGATCTGAGACGTATCCACTTTATCTCTGCTAAAGACTTGTGTAAATCACTGAACTGATGTATTAGATGATTAAATGCCACAGTGTTTCATGAAAAACAAATAAATGCCAATACATAGCATACCTCAGATCATTTGAAACTTGAAGAAATTAAGTTTTGATTAGTCTGATTTTTGACTTCGTTTTTTAGCATTGTTATGAACAATACATGTGAGAGATTACCCTGAGAACGGGAAAATCTGAGAAGTAGAGTAAGAGTCGGATCTCAGAAGTTTAAATCTTTATCACAGTCTTTCTCAGCAATGTGCAGCACTTCATTTTAGTCCTTTCTTAGCTTTCTTAAAGGAGAGCATTGTTGCCTCTTTCAAAACTGTTATCAGATTGGTATCTTGGGCGAATATTTGTGCCCACAGGTAAAAATTGCATGTACTGTAAAAGATAAAAGTGTATGTAGTGCAGCTATTGACTAATACAAGTCTGTAAGACTTATTCAGACCAAGCACATCTTTATGCTAAAAAACTGGAAGACTTTGAATATTCGCTTCATCAAGTGTGTTTATTCTGTAGTGTGCTGTTTTGCTGGTTTTGAGAAACCGCTCCAAATAATTCAGTAAAAAAGCAGTCTGAATGATTTAGAATTTATTATAGACTGTTTTACAAACCTCTTTGACCAAATCACTGGAAACAACTCGAAAAGAATGATTCATGAAAGATTCACTGGCTTTTTCTGCCTAATTATTCTTTTTTTTTTTCCCCCATTTACTCTTGAACAGAAATTCTGTTTTCACACATTTAGTCAATTTTCTGTAAATACAGCCATTTTTGGAGACTGCTGTGTGGTAATTTGAATGATTCCCCCCCCCATTGGCAGTCTATTATTGTCTATTTTAGCTCGCCCTAGCTCGGCTGTTGGCTTTGTATGGTCGACAAACAGCCTCTTGTTTAGGCAGTTCTTGACCAGAGTAATCTACAGCATAGACCGGGCTGTTAGTCAACGCTTTACTATGCTAAAATCACACTGCGTAAGTCCAAACCTACACTTTGAGTTTTTGAAACTTTGTATTGAAAATTCATGTTTGATTAAAAATAAATAAATAAATAATAAAAAAAAATGGACAAATGAATAAATATAAATGTACTTTCTTTTCATTTAATATCAGTTGAGATATTAAAGACACCTCATTTGTGATATTTCTTTCTTATGGGCAATTTGCATACAAATATGGCACCACATTATGTTGCCCTTACATTAAGCTTAATGTTGTTGTGCAAATTCAATGATCAATGTACTTTCTCTGAGTATCTTTGCTGAAATGTTTTCATTAGGTTATGAAATGAAAAGCTTTAAATGCATAATGCCAGCTATAGCTGTTTATCGTGTGATAAGCTGATTAATGATCTGTGGTATATTGTGCCATTAAGCCAATAAATCCTGCTGATGCTTTTCATTAGCTGTAATAGCAAAGTTACTGAGAAGAATGGTTTTAACAGATGAGTTTATTTACGCCCTTTAGTGACTGTGACACGGTTACGTCATAAATGAGAAAGCGTTGCCCCCGGTCCTGATCGGGGTAACTTGTGTTTGAGAGCGGTGCAGTTTGATCTACGAAGACTTGTTTTGATCTCTGTGTTTTTCCCAACAAGGGGCTCATGGGAACTGATTCCAGGAAGCACTTGGTAAGATTTTGCTTTCCTGTGATTTGTAATCGTTTCGACAGTAAAACACTTTGTAACTATCCCAGCTCAATATTCATAGGGTGATTTCCCACAAAAACTGTGGGTCTATGGTACAAAACTGCTTTGCTCTGTTAGTTTGAGGGTCCTGATCTGGGGTAACTCGCTCTTTAGCGCGCGACAATGCACCGTTGGAGAAGTTGACTGGCTAGTCACAACCGTTTCCCGAAATGCAGTAACTCTGTAGCAGATCTGTCATTTTCACCATGGTAGAGCATTAACTAATGCTAAAAAATTGCTGTGAGATTGAATTAGTGTCAAGTTATTGCTGTAAATGAAGAACATGGCATCTGAGGACTACTTCGCTGTTTTTATTCTCAGTCGTATTCCTTTATTTACAGATGTGTGACTCAATACTATGTTAGCTTGCTTACTGTGTCCGAGAGCATGGTCTGTTTAAGTCTATATGTCATACTAACAAGAAATTGCTTCTAGGCACAGATTGAGAGCCGTAGTTCCAAACACACAACCTTGCAAAGTTGCTTGAATATTCAGTGGTGCTCTGGTTCTGGGACTCATTGAACTGTATTACTAACGAAAGCTTAAACAGAAAACAAAACAAACAAACAAAAAACAGCACACATCAGCACTGGAGGTTGTCAGAACTACCCCACATCTCAAGTAACAATGGAGTCACATGAACTGAATTAGCATATTCTGTAATATACTGTATTAGTGTATTAAATAATTAAAATTATTCAAGCTATGTTTTGTACTAAACACCTTAACACGTAGTGAATCTCTAAAGAAATCCAGTTTAATGTGAGTTTTTATTTATTTTTTTTACTTTAAGAAATTCATTTCTGGTGTCAATGATAGGCCTATTTCTACAATGAAAACACGGTTAACATCTGAATGTCCTGATGAAGCGAGACTGATTGAGGTCATTGCTTATTTGATGAAAATTTCTCCATTTCCCTCTTTAAAAGCTCGATTAAAGTAGAGAGCTAACAAAGAGAGCTGACCTCAGGGCCTCCACTCGTGGTCCGACAGAAGGAGCTCTAAATGAGGCTGACTGTCGCTCGCTGAGGTTTGCTCTGACGCACAGATCGTGTCTGGGGGCTTTCTCGTGCGATCAAATGGGTTGCTGATTGAATCTAGAGTGCGGAAAAGAGCCCACTTTCACCGGCGGGGAGAACATCTATGGAACATTCAAACTGTAGATGGCCTTTCAGTGAAGTCTAGTATTTATAATAGGGTTAGCGGCAGGATTCAGCTTTAGGCTTTGATCGACCCTCAATAACGTAAGAAATTCAGCAACAAAGTTACGCAAAGGCTCATTAATTAACCGAGTATGTGTTAAATACTGTCTGCGGTAGAGACTCGCACTCATGTGTTGTTAAATGATTTCTCAAACGATTACATTTAGAACACAAATCCAATTGAATTTAATGCTTTTTCATATTCAAACCAAATACAATTCAGTGATACTCCACAAATCTCAGCATTGCTGATGAACCCGTCTCTCTGTCCTCTTCATCTCACCACGAGCGTGTGCTGCGCGATTGCATGGATGCGTTCATATTTTGGGTTAGGGTTAGTTTCATTGGAAATATGAATCCAGATCATCTTTCTGAAGAGCTTAAAGAGTGTTGAAAAGTGTACCTGCTCAACGCAGATAATCGACTCTCACTGAATGTATGACGTTAATATATGCCTAAACAACATTGTATATACATGAATGTAATACATAGGAATATTTATATACTATTTTTAATTTAACATGAATCTATCTATCTATCTATATTATATATATATATATATATATATATATATATACACCCATACACACACACACACACACACACACATTGTGTTTCCATGTTTTATGGGGACTTTCCATAGCTGTAATGGCGTAACTGTACAAACCGTATTTTCTATTGCCCTACACCGACCCTACACTTAAATCTGGCCCTCACAGGAAACTGTGCACATTTTTACTTTCTCTAAAAAAATCATTGTGCATGATTTATAAGCCTGTTTCCTTATGAGGACCTAAAAATGTCCCCACAAGGTCAAAATTTGCTGGTATTACTATCCTTGTGGGGATGTTTGGTCCCCATAACATGATAAATACCAAGTACACACACACACACATTTTAAAAATTCACAAAAAGCAGGGTTTTTCCACCAGACTTCATGTGGGTTTGTGTAATTTTATTTATTATTATATCTTTGCACCACCTGCTGGTGACCTTTGCAGACGTTCATGATGATTTTGTTTCAATTTTAACATTTAGCTTTAAAAAGTGTTCGTAGGGAATGTTAGCTAATTTGGCTTTTATTTATTTATTTATTTACTTTTATGAGACAACTGTCATATATAGTTGTAAAAAGATAGATGGCAAATAAAGCAATTACAAAGATTTCAGCAAGCACATTAGAAGATAATCATTAGGAAAACGCACAGAGAATCACAACGCTAGTCAGATAAACTTAAACGAGAACCAAGAACTGAACAGAACCAGGGGTATAATTACACATGAGATAACAATGGAACTAATACACACGACAACACTAAGAACACTAAACCCAATGGATAAACTAGAAACAGAATGAAAATTAAAACACACTGAAACTAAACATAATCCTGATGGCAAAATGCACATATTCATGTATCAGATTTTTTTAAATAAATAAATATTTTACAGAATATTGATAATAATCAATATATTATATATTGTTTCTGAAATTTCTTTTTTATTTTCTTCCAGTGTCTGATGGTGCAAATGGAAGCATAAACGGAAAAAAACAGAAAAAAAAAACACACACACACCCCACACACTCACACATCAGCGCCGGAGGCTGTCAGAACTACCCCACATCTTGAGTAACAATGGAGTCACATTGTGTTAACATGAACTGAATTAGCATATTCTCAGTGTCATGTTCAGAGATCAGCACGCCGGAAACCAGAGGCGCTGTGACGGTTCTGTCATGACATCCATATTAAAACTGTGATATATCGCAAGAACTCTGTGCTTGTAGCTCTCGCTGATATAAACAGGATGGTGTGTGTTTCTTTTCCCCGATGTTGCAAATCATACCAGAACATCCTATTATTTTTGATGGACTCAAAATTACAGTGTTTTATAGGCAGCTTGTATGGTTTAGATGGCAGTAGAATGTGAATTAGCTTCGCTCGTCCTATTTTGCAGTAGAATATGTGTGTTCCGCGTCCAGTTTTCAGTGGTTATAAACCACTGAATCTGACAGTAAAATCAAATCCGGTATGAATTATAGTAGTCGCTGGCTATAACAGAGTAGTCTATAGGTAACTCCAGATGTTCTGGAAAGACTGAAGTTTGCCCAGTTGTCAATAATCATTTTCACGTTGCTACAGATGTGCAGTATATGCGTGACCTGTGAGAACAGAATTGTGCAAGAGTGTTAAAGTTCCATAAATGTGCATGAAAACCATATCATATTCCTGTGGCAGGGAGTATTTATGCGTGCAATCAATCAAATCAGTCATTCAAAAATTGATCGATTGATTGCGACTTCACTATTTTTTACACGCATTATTGTACATTGTACAAGATTCTAAAGGTCAAATGTTACATTATCTGTGAGTGATTGTTTGACAACTAAAAATATAACTTAAAAACAATTCCAATTCAAAGTTCTTCCTCTGACAGTAACAGCAGTCTGAGATGCTTTTCTGTTTTCTTAACCGTCTTGCCAATAAGTGTTTAGTTGTCTGTCAGAATGCACTTAGCTCTCTGAGTTAAATGGTCCGTCCTCCCCAGAGAGGAGATGTGTGGATGCTGCCTTTATTGTTGTTGATAAGTGCCTTCAAAGTCCCACGTCTGGGGCCTAAATGTCACCGTTCATAGTTTGTCCATTACACGAGTAGTGGACAGAAACGAGGCTTGTCCTCCTACCGTGCTGTCACTCATAACCTGCTATTAATATTCCAATCTGTACCTATATCTGTTTGTTTGCCTAGTCTACCTACTATAAACACATGACTTTTACTTCCATTAAGACACATCAGTCAATTTTAGATTTGTTTAGATTAGTACAAATTTAGCTAGCTTGCTATTAAACGCGTTAAGAAAGCAAATCTGATTAATGCATTCCATATTCATGCATAAACATTTTAGATGCATTGTCCTGCAGTTCCATCTTATTATAAATGTTCACTTTACTCTCTCCTTCTTATCACTTCAATGTGTTGCTGTCCCCGATATTTGAAAAACAACTGCACTGTTGTTCATGTGATATTTATCAGCACAACCTTTTGCAATATTGGCTTTTCTGAAGCAACAAAAATACTGGAGTGAATTACTTGGAAAAAAAAAAAAAAAAAATCTGTTGGGATTGATGCATGTTCCACATTTAGCGATGGACATTCAGTAAACAGCTACAATTTCAGTAGTGCTAATACTAGTAGCAGCAGCAGCAGTAGTTGTTGTTGTTGTCCTTTTCGCCTCTCAAAAAAAGGAGACCTAGAAGTTATCTTTCCATACTCTGCCCTTTCTTATTCTCTTCTTTATCTTCTCTGTAACATTGATTGTCTTTATGCCACTTTGTTATTGATTTTTCAATACCATATTGCATGGGCCTGATATGGCACTTTTCCAAGTGCCTCCTGCCAAGGGATGGGAGAATTTAATGCTCTTGTCTTGTGGCTTGTAAATGATTTAAGATGTTTTCAGTAATGCTGGCCAATAAACCTGGATGATCACACAGCTGACGTCAGGAAAGGTTCACCCTTTACCCCTCTTACGACAAATAACAAGAAAGCCGGTTCTTATAGAGTTTTGTGTCTAGCACTGTAATGGTATTGACTTTAACAAATGCTGATGCAAAATTCTATTCTTTTAATGAATCCTAAAAAAAAAAAAAAACCTGCATCTGCTGGAATTTAAGTCTTAATTTATGGTGCTATTAAGTGAGTAAATGCATATGTGCAATCGTTCTGAACCTTCCCGTAAGGAGCTTCCAATTAGAGACCGGGTTTAGTTTGTGCTACTCATCAAAGGTGTCATTAAGGATTAAAATGAGCTGACTGTTAAAGCTGTTTCCTAAGAGATACATGTTCACCACCTCATACAATTAAAATGATACATAGTATATTCATTCACACTTGAGAACAGGGCCGTGGTGAATACATCATGTGCATACAGCACAGGGCTGCTAATGCAGTATGAGTCAGGGACTGTTCTTAAAGCGACAGTTTGCCCGAAATGGAAATTCTGTCACCATTCTGTGGCATTTCGTACGTCTCCCGCATCTAACACACCTGGCCAACTCGTCAGCTCATTAGTAGAGACAACAAGAACTGAATTGGGTGTGTCTGATAAAGGAGGAAATTATTATTTTTACAAATATTGGACCTGTTTTGGCATGAAAAACTTTGCAAACCTTATAAACTAACCTTGAGAAATATTCTATAAAAATCTGAAACTGCATTGCGTTACCCTTTTAAAAATAGAGTGAAGGCAATAACTATGATGATAACTATAACTATCATGTTTCAGTAATCCCTTTAACTAATTATATTAGCAACGTCCACACTGCAGCTATAAGAGTAACGACAGAGGAACAGTTTCATTGGAACTTCTTGCACAACAATGACTGAGCCTATCAGAATCGAATCAGCTTTAAAGAGCTTGAGCTTTTAAAGAGGCAGACACTTAACGCTGACAGCTTATGACAGACACAGCATAATAGTTTCCCCCTTTAGAGTCAATATGAAACTGTTACTAAAGCAAAACAGTGATCATAATCATGCCGAGGATGTGGAGTTTGAAAGGTGTGTAATATATTGTTGAATGGCACCAGTTTTATCTCTTTTACTCGTCAGTGCTGTTTGTCTAACCGTTTGTCCTCCTAATCTCATCCATATCACTATAAAATATAACATTCTGCGTAGAATTCAAATGGGTCTGATCTGTTTTGTGGTCTGTGCCGACTCGTGCGTATAAGCTCTGTGCTATCGTGTCTCTGGACCGGAGCGGACTGTGTGGACGCTGCGACAGTTTGGGTGAAACTAGACTTCTCTGCCCCAATGGCAAGCACGTGTACACTGTGTCAACCTTTCCTTGTCCCTTATGTAGTGCACTACATGCCATTTACCAGACAAGAAATACTAAGTTTGTGAACAAGTGATTGGTTTCAGCCAAAGCTTCAGCGTCTGTTTATAGTGTAGGAGGCGGGACGCCACAGTTTCTAGAGAGCATTTGATTGGACAGAAAGTTTGATGAGAAGAAAC
>JAHKKF010496250.1:0-14187 GCA_019740295.1 Labeo calbasu | reverse complement strand
ATATAGCCTAGCTTTATGATGTTTTTCTCCATTCGCAGAAGCGCTGCAGGTGATGCGACGTGTCCATGTGAATCCTTATGTTCTGTTGTTTGCTGCTTTTTGCGCATGTAAAATTAATCCCGAAAAACAAATGTTGGTATTTTAACGAGTCACAGACACTTATCCTTTCTGAAATAATGAAAATTCTAATTTTAAAAAATCTTGTACTTCTTGTTTTTGGTTTGGTTCGGTTCTAATAGCTTGCCAAATCAGTGTTTTTGTTTTTTTTTGCATCTAATTAACAATAAAATACTCCTGTAAACTTCTGTACACTGGAAAAAGCATGGGTTATTATATGTCTGCTTAATATTTCTTTGAAGAGAGGTATTATTTTTCCAATTTTTGCGCATTATTTAAAATGCAAAACCAAAAACCGCAGTTTACAAGCCCGTATTGAACCATGAATGTTGTACCGAACAGATATTATATTGAGTATTGTGACATCCCCAGTGTGTACACATCCACCCTATAATGATAAAATCCACCCAGTGGTTTTTGAAATCTCTATAAATAATATCCCCTTTTTTCAAATTAAGCCATTCTCAGATTGTGTGACGTCACACAGACCCAGGCCACTCCCATGATAGTTGATTGACACGGCCGTCTTACCTTAGACCTGCCCTGAGTGAAGTGTGAACTGTCTGCCTTTGTTTTAATGCCGGAGCAGGGGTAGACAAGAATGTCTCCTAAGCGATTGAGGTGTTTTGTTGTTGGATGTAATAATGATCATAGCAGTCGTCATTTACTCCCGACATCTAAGCTGCTGAAGACGCAGTGGATTACGTTTGTTTTTGAAAGAAATGCACCCCTGATCTACCTAAATGCGTCTATGTTTGCGTAAATCATTCGTGATCCAGCTTCACCTACAGAAGAAGTGAGTACATATCGCCTTTCCTAATAATGCGCTGGTTAGCAAATTCCGTGGCTAAATGCTATTAAAGTAAACAGTACAGCTCGTCACCCCACGGAAGAGAGGGCGAGCTCATTAGCATTTAAATGGACATGCAACAAAACAGGTTTCTATGAACAGAGCTGATTTCGACATGGTAAAAGGGTGTTTTTTACATTACCATTGAGAAATTTTAATCAAAGCATGTTATAGACTTTTCATTTATTAATTAATTAATTTCATTTCAAGGTATTGATTAATTATCATTAACTGCATGACTACATGAAGTTGTTTCAGGTTCGTTGTCCACATCGTGCACTCACAATACCTTCTTACTCAAATGTAAGAATTACTTAGGTTTGCATGTACAATAAAAATAATGAGATCAGTTAATAAATAATTCCATCATTGTTCTTGATTCTAATTTATTGATTAGTCTGATTACTTAGTCCATTATACAGTATTTTTAATATTTAATATTGTATAGATTGTTAGGCAAGTTTTCATTTTTAAGCACGTATTTTAAAAAAGGAAGGAAACGATAAAATTGAGTTGTATTTATAGAATGTGCTCTGTAGGTGACTCACATGCTTCGTGAGATTTTACATGACTCCCTCCAGGCTCTCTGACATCCACAGATATCTTACCAAAGTTGGTAATCAGTGCTAAGTCGCCTCATTTTATGTCAGGACCAAAATAATTCATAGTTGGTGACCAGTTTTGCTTTGATTTTGTTATATCTCATAGCGCTTTTATTTTCCTCTGATGGCACTTGTTACAGCCAATAAGCAATACGTATTAATATTTATTGCCTGGCTGTTTCAATGACTGCATGTAGCCATTGTGCAGATAAAGTCTTCAGTTCAGTAATACTGAGGCAGGAAATTGATTGTTCAGTGAAGTGTAATGAAGTTGGACTTGTGCCAGTGCCGTTATAGCACTTCCTTTGACTTGCTACTGCAATACTGTGTGCAACATCCATACAACCATAAAAAAGTCTGAAGCCTTAAAAATGCCTAATACCGGACTTCCTTCACTTCCCGTATACCAGTTGGTCGACTGGTCTCTCTGAAAACCCTCTACAAGTTGAATGTGTAGTTTTGCACATCCCCAGTTCAATAAACTTGAGAAAACCCCCTATAAATAGCATTTAATGGTTTGATGACAGTAGACATTTTTTACAGAGCTTCACGTAGATGTGTGTTTTATTATAACCTCCCTTGAGAGACCATTAGACAGAAGGCAGCAGAAAATTACCACTGAGAGTATTAAAGTACACACATTATCAAATCCTCATAGTACTATAATAGAAGATATATCTTTCCTATGCTATTTTACAAGCACAAACACTCACAAATAAAATAAACCACATGTGTAAGTAACTTTATCAGCATCTGTGATTAAAAAAAAAAAAAATCTTAATTCCAGCCAGGTTGCCAAAATATTGATTTTGCATTGTTGATTTGAGGATAAAAATAAGAGGGAATCTGGATTAGATGTGGAGGCATGTCATGGGTTTATATTCTTATAGGCGAAGCATGTCCAATCGTGTGATAGAGACATTTATTTGAGGATTACACACATAAACATGATTGGGGACAGGCTGTTCTCTGGAGCGGGCATTCAAAGCTCCAGGTATTTCAATTTGTCCCTAAGCCTTAATTCTGGATCAGACTCCTGTTTAAATCCTGTAGTGTGAGAGGGAGAGGAAGTGAAAAAGAGAGAGAGTGGCAAAGTTAATTGTAGTCTCAGATCAGTTAAAGGAAGCTTGAAGTTTTCATTTATCATATGCTTGTCCTGATTAACACTCATGAACGATTTAAAATTATTCTTTTTATTTGCAGTCATCTTGTGCTAAAATTGCATGATGCCTTGTTTTGCATTATTTTAGGACAGAAAATTATTGCTTTGGCATTATTCTTAGCTTGGATTCAGATAAACAATACACTGAAAAAATATTGTACAAATACAAATACGTCACAATGATGCTCAGTTAATCTGCAAATTTGTCGGTAGATAACTGTTACTTGATTCATCTTCAGATTAATCAATAGATTGTCTACACTGACGAAGGTTTATTGATTCCAAGAGTTTTACATTAGCGTGTCGCTAGGATAATGATGTGATATTCTGACAGGAAAAACACAAAACACAAATATAGTGCAACAAACCTGTTAAAACCTGTAAATAGATTGACCTATTGTTTGTCCCCACCCAACCTGGGACCTGCATGTAGGAATTCTGTATGTTTCTGTATCTGGCTGCTTGTTAAATTGCTAATTGTCAGAATAATTGCAGGTTACTTGATTAATCAACAGTCTATTGGCAGATTACTCGTTTACCAAGAAAAGGTACTCGATTAATCATCAAAACACTTTTTGGATTACTTGATTGTCACAGTTTACACAATTAACCATTACAGCAGTCATCAGATTACTTGCTTTCTAAACTGTACAATGCGTATTACTTAATTAACCCTTTCACTTGTAAGTTTAAATGTGACCCAGAACCGCAAAAGCACGATTTTAATAAATAAGCTTTCCATTGATGTATGGTTTGCTAGGATAGGACAATATTTGGCCGAGACACAACTATTTGAAAATCTGGAATCTGAGGATACAAGAAATCAAAATACTGAGCAAGGGGTGATCGAATGCCCATTTTCAACAAGTTGATATGATTCTTTAGGGTCTTAATGAAAAGTCTATAACATACTATGGTTAAAATTTTTGTAGTGTAAAACAACAACCTTTTACCCTATCAAAATCAGTTCTGCAAAAATCAACCCATTCTGTTGAATGTTCCTTTAAATGCAAATAAGCTCTGCTCACCCCGCCCCTCTCTTCTCGCTGTGGGAGTGACAAGCTGTGCTCTGTTTACTTTAGCTGCATTTAGCCACGTTTAGCTGCGAAACTTGCTAACTAGCATGTTATTGGGAAAGGCGTTTACAAAGATTCATAAAAACCCTTACACTCACGGATCACGAATAATTCGCGTAAACATAGATCCATTTATGTAGATCGGGAGGCTCATTCCCTTCACAAACGTAATCCACTGCGTCTTCAGCGGCTCAGATGTCGGGAGTAAATGACGACCACTATGTTCTTTATTACATCCAACAACACAACACCTCAATCGCTTAGGAGCCATTCTTGTCTACATCCCTGCTCCGACATCAAAACAATGGCGATTGGACTGTTACCGCTCATTCAGGGCGGGTCTGAGGTAAGACGACCATGTCAATCAATCTATCGTGGGAGCGGCCTCTATCAGTGTGACGTCACACAGGGAAGAAGCTGAAAATGGCTTGATTTGAAAATAAGGAAATTATTTTTACAGATCAATTAAAAACCACTGGGTGGATTTTTGTCATTATAGGGTAGATGTGTACACACACTGCCAACACACATTTATGTTCAAACAACATGTAAAAGTGAACTTTGCATCTGTTGACCCCTTTAAAGTTGTCCAAATGAAGTTCTTAGCAATGCATACTACTAATAAAAAATAAAGTTTTGATATATTTAAGGTAGGAAATTTACAAAATATCTTAATAAAACATGATCTTTGCTTCTAATGATTTTTGGCATAAAAGAAATATTAATAACCCAATGACCCAAATAATGTATTTTTGGCTACTGTTACAAATATGCCCATGCTACTTAAGACTGGTTTTGTGGTCCAGGGTCACAAATATTCTAGCTTGGCCCCCAGTGTGAATTTTTTTTTTCGAGACAACAGTTATTTTAGAATGTATTGCCACATTATTTCATTCGGTGCATGTCTCTTTAAATGATAATAAGCTGCTGTTCACCCCACCCCTCTGTTCTATTTTTTGTATTTTTTACATTTGTTAATACAGGACAGCCTGTCAGCGGCCATGGGCGGGGCTTAAGCTGTATGACATCATACTGCTCAGAAAATCAAAACAGTTTGATAATTGAAACTCTTTTTTTGGGGATTAAAAAGTAGTGAATGGATATTTATCATTGTAGGGTGGTTGTGTCCAAACACTGCTAAGACCCTTTTATATGCAAACACAGTGTAAAAGTGAATTTTGCATCCGATATCCCGTTTAAATGTCTGAAACCTAAAATAAACATTATGTGGTTGAAAACACTAAATAGTTGTGATGTACAAGGTGAATTCACACCATGTTGTAATTACTACAATTAAACGTTTCCAACTTTAGTTGGTGTTCATGTCCTCGTAGAACTCATAATTACAACTTATAAACTAGGAATTTTCTGAGAGCTTCAACTTGTACCATGTGACCACTGTACCACCCGCTGCAGATTCACTTAGGTGCTGATAGTGTTGCCATAGAAATGCATAAATCAGAGTCCGTGAATAGCTTCGTGTAGAACATAATCTCGAAATGATAGTAATTACTACATGCATTTGGCAGCATATGACAAATGCTCAGCCCAGCGCCAGCCAAATCGCAAAAGCAGATGTGAACTTAGCGATTGATCACATGATGCACTCGATGTTGGGTAAAAATACTTACAAATTGTAGTCCATTATTGATTCCGAATTACATGATAAAAACTGTACTTGTACTGTTAGTAACATAATCCATTACATTACACATTTTAGGTAATATAATCAGACTACTTTTTGATTACTTTCAGATTACTTTTGACCTAACTCATTTATTACATTGATTTAAATTGGATAATCTTGTGCCATAATGATATAAAAATACAAAGAAAGAAATAGAAAATATATTCCATTAACTGTTATTAACAACATGAAATGCATTAAACATTACGTTACGTTGAAGTTTCACAAACTGGGGTTCACAAAGTAACTGCAGGGGTTTGTGAGTTTAATAAAAAGCTAATTAATTAAAACATAAAATTAAAATGAAAATAAATCATTCAAAGGGTTAATGACCAAAATTTTTGTCCAGTTGGTACATTAGCCAGATATACAACACATATTACTTGCATACCAGACTGCATATTACAGATTGTGCATTTTATTGTCAAAAGAATCATCAGATTACCCAATTACCAGCTCTGCTCTGAAGAAAGATCTGTGGTTTACCATAAGATGAGCATAACCCGTCTAATGCTGTTGGATTCTCAGAGGGTCCTTTTGATTTCTGCTCTAATGAAACAGGGATTTGTGAGTGTTTGCTAACAATAGAGCAGGCGAGTGGAGTATCAGAAGAGGCACAGTGAGGAATTTCTGAACTGTAGAAGCTCTTCTCACCCATCACTGACACCCAGACACACAGCTGCAATCCTGCTTAATGCGATTTCATTCCCTAAATGCACACTATTTAATTTCAGGGATGATATTTACCAGTAAAATACTAATCTTCTGTTTGCTTTGGGCCAAATTTGAATGGGAGACTCAGAAATAGGCTATTACAACAGAACTATTACTATTGTTTCGTGGGTGTTTGTTTGTGCATGTTACGTTAAATTATTTATACTCTCATGTCTCAATCCTCTATTTTCAAATACTGTGCAGACTTTATTTTGTACTTGAAACTGCTCAGGTTCAGAGTAGGTTAGATGGTTTGTTGTTACAGAGGCATATTTTTGGCCCTGTGCTGGTTCATCTCAGGCTTTGTCTTTTAAAACACACTAGAATGCACAGTGATTGAAGACTGCAGGACCGAAACAAGATGTAGAGATGGATAGAGGTGCGCTTGTCTGCCTTATTTGACAGAAAGGAGAATCGTGTCTGGCTCATGGTGGACAGGCCTTGGGTGATTACGGAGTGCAGATTGAGCTGTTCAAGCAGAACTCTATTTCTTATCTGGAGGTGAAACTCAAAGGACTGTAGCACATACAAACTATCTTGTTATTGGATTATGATGTGCGGTACTGCTATATCTCTGATCTGATCCAAAACATACCAATCTGTCTCTCTGTCTGCTGCCAGCATAGGTAGCTGCCTTCTATGGCAGCATCCCAACCAAAATAGGACTTAATTGAAGCAACTTGAAGCAACCACAGCTCATGATGGACCTTAGTTTGGGTAGATTTCATATTAAAATCATAATCATCATTTACTCACCCTCAAGTTGTTCCAAACCTGTATGAGCTTCTTTCTTCTGTTGAACACAAAAGAAGATATTTTGAATAATCTTGGTAACCAAACAGCTGGAAAAAAAATAGTCAGTAATCAAGTACTGTGCATGTGTTTTAGTATGTAAGTCAAAATATCAATATAAGTGTATTTAAAGCACAATAAATGATTAAAACAATGATTTAAAATGTACTTTAAAGTTTATATACGTACAACAGTTTGTGGGAGCTAGAGATTATGATTTATAAAGTTGTGAATATGGATTTTTTTCTTGCGCAAATGCATTGATTCACTTCAGAAGGCCTTTATTATCACCCCAGAGCTGTGTGGAGTACTTTTTCTGATGGATGGATGCACTTTATTTTGCTTCAAAGTCTTAACAGCCATTCACTGCCATTATAAAGCATGGAGAAGCCAGAACATTTTTTAATATAACTTTGATTGTATTCGTTTGAAAGAAGAAAGTCATATACACCTAAGATGGCTTGAGGGTGAATAAATCATGGGGCAGTTTTCATTTTTGGGTGAACTGTCCCACTAAGCTCACTTTTTTTTTCATTTTCGTAAAATTAACCCTTGTGCGACCTTTTGGACATTTTTGTCCTTTTCAGTTTAGTTTTTTTGATCATTTTTCTTGTGTTATTGCCAGCTGCATAAATTTTGGCACAGGTGTGTATTTTGGAATTTTACTATTCACCCCCATTTCCTTTAATAAATCTAGTTTGCACAAAAAAGTTCCTCATAGGACCTTAAGGACAAAAATGTCCCCATTGAAACACATTAAAACTGCTATTTTTAACCACAGTGCCATTTAACTGTAAAATGATGCAATTTTTGTTAATATACTTTCATTCTGTTGTAGGCTTCAAAATGTAACCAGATGGTGCCATTTTTTAAGGTTTGGCCAATAAAGCAAATACTCGCTTTATTGCTGTTTTCTGCTTCTGCATATATAAAAGCCATTTTGATAAATAATGCAGCTATAATTGTGTGGGTGTGTTGGTATGGATGTCAGAGTGTGGTTTGTATGTGTGTGCTAAAAAAAAATGTGTGTGTGTGCTTGTAATATTTGAAAGAGGGACCAGCGTAGTTTTGCTAGCATCTTATGGCGAACATTTGGTACTGCTCCCAAACAAAATCTTACTGATATCAACCTCAAATTTGGAACACAAATTATTTAGATTTATGGCTTGGATTATTTAGATTTCTAGCAGGTTTAAAATATATATTTTATATAAAGTATTGTTCATAAAGCATTTTCTTAAACTTAAACCTCTATAACTTTTTTTTTGTTTTCACTTTTTAAATGTTTTCAACTTCAACAATAATCTGCCATGGGTCTTCTTTAAAATGAGACTAGACTTAAGTCTGTGCTCCCAAGCTTCAAAAACACACTGGTAAAACTGGTAAAATAGTCTGTTATTCATTAGAATTGTTATCAATACTTCATTACTGAGTGAAATCCTCTCCTTTCAAGCTCAATTCATGTGTACTCTGGGGTTGTCTTATCTGTGAAGGATAGAATGTGATGTTGGTTGGAGAAGTCTTTGTCTTGTGTCTGAGCCTGTGGCTTTATAATGCTGCTTAGGTGATGTAACAGCACTTTTGAGATCCGCCATGCACCTATTCTGCATTTGACAGAATTTGGCTTTGTACTGCCTTGGGTGATTTAGGATAATGCCTTTATGGTGAGTAGCTGTCGGAATGAAAATTAACTTTTCCTTCTTACGCTACAGCCAGAGAGATTTTAAATGTTTTTGTGCACAGAGATGTCAGATTGGACATCATCAGGTCTGAAACTTGCTTATGATGCAGAAATCATTTTTTTAAATTTTATATTTAGCAGCACATGTTCATCCTATAACCTGAAGCTGAATGTGGATGTGGATTTGATGTGTTATATGGGTTGTTGACATGACATGGCATTTTCATTGTCCCGTAAGATAAAAGTTAATATATTTAAGTTGTTGTTATTTAAAGCGCTGTAAATCAAGAAACATTTCTTTGTCCTACATGGAACTATTGTTATAAAAGCTGTAGTGTTATTCTATTTTTTACATTTTTGAGCCAAAATTGTCCTATGGTGTGACTGTCTTAAGCGTGGTTCAGTAAATTACAACTTTTATAAATTAAAAAGAAAAGCATAAAAATGGTAATAAATACCTCCGACATAATTGTACAAGTATCTTTTTTAGTAAATGGCAATCATTTTTTTCATATATATTTCTGAAAGTGTAGGAACTTGATGCATTTTGTATCTGAAACCATGTCCTATGGTGTGACACCATATGCTGATCGGCCAATTCCAGAAAAAACTTTTATTAGTTGAAGGACCCCCTTCATGTTTGTGTTACTGAAGCCCCTTGTCAAGCCCATGACATGTGCACATGGTCAGTTTTTGTCTCAGAACTGTTTAAATATTTAACTTTTTTGGAACCACTACAAAAGTGTTGTTTTGTTGTCCTTTGGTGTGACACCCCTAAATTATATTTTTTAATTAAAAACTGTATGTTAAACTACATAATCATGGAAAATTATGCAAATATGTCTTGCAAACCACTAATGACAGGTTAGCTTGGAATAGCAAGGTCATTAATTGACACAAAAGACTGAAACGTCCTGTGGTGTGACAGAAAATGTCCTCTGGTTAATTGACACAAAAGGCTGAAATGTCATATGGTGTGACAGAAAATGTCCTCCAGTGTGACCCCTGTACTGTCACACCATAGGACAAAGATGTCACACCGGAAGACAAGGTCTCTTTAAAAGTGTGCAGCGTTATGCTAAGAATTAAGAGACATTTTTCAGATGCAGTTTCACATTCCTTACTTTTTCCATCTCTCTCTTTCCCTGTTTCTTTCTATCTTTGTAATTAATTAAAACAGTATAGCAGGGCCTTCCTAACAGATGGCACTTGGTGAAAACAGTGTTTAGTGAGTAAACAACTTTATAGTGAATCACTGGATCTTAGTGAATGTGCAGATGTCCTTATTGTCCTTCAAACATCAAAGCATTACAGTTTCATTCATTTGAAATGAAACGCATCAGAATATTATCTGTGTGCAAGCATCTGAGCATACAGTATGTAGTATTTCATTAACTTGTCCAAACATTTAAATCAGCATTATCATTATAAAAAAGCACAACTTTATTGTAAGATTTGGGTAACTGTAGTCCAACTCCATTCCAGGTTTTCCACTTCTCACTTACATCCCGCTCCAGTTCACTCCAAAAATCACATTTCTATTTTTGATCTTTGACCTATCTGTATTATTTCACATTTCAGTCTAACTGCACAAACAGCTGCTCAAATGTTTTGCTTTGTTTTTTTCCCCCAAGGACATAATATGTTTATTTCATGACACATATTCCCAAATGATCACAACAGTACAATATTCATAGTGCAATATTCCCATTTCCCAATGGATTATGCATTTTTTAATATATATTTCGCCCCTCAAGTAATAAAAACTCAGAACATTTTGAACATATACATGACAACGTTAATCACAAAAATATTTTCTTCCTTTTCATAATGTTGTTTCATTTGAAAGTTGGATTGGATTTATACTGTACCTAGTGGATAATAAAACAGAGAATAAAATTCCCCAGACATTATTGAAGGAGACATCCAAGCTCTATGGAGAAACAAAAATGTAAATTTTGGGTATTCCTGGCAGCCATATATCAATGTGCAAAAAACATTCAGAACTAATTTATTTCTATAGTGCTTTACACAATATGTTTAAGGGGGTCATTGGATGCAAAGTTCACGTTCATGTTGTTTGAACATGATGTTAATTGACAGTAGTCAATTGATAGTGTGTTGGCAGTGTGTGTACACAAACACCCTATAATGATAAAAATCCACCCAGTGGTTTTTTATTTAATCTGTAAAAATAATTTCCCCTTTTTCAAATCGAGCCATTCTCAGCTTCTTGTCTGTGTGACGTCACACCGACAGAGGCCGCTCCAACGATAGATTGAGATTACCTTAGACCCGCCCTAATGAGCTGTAACAGTCCGATCGCCATTGTTTCGAGGCAGGAACAGGGACGTAGACGTAGGCTTCTAAGCGATTGAGGTGTTGTGTTGTTGGGTGTAATAATGAAAATAGTGAGCTGCTGAAGACCCAGTGGATGACTTTTGTTTGTGAAAGGAATGTGCCTCCCGATCTACATAAATGCATCTATGTTCGTGCGAATCATTCATGATCCAGCTTCACTTACAGCAGATGTGAGTATAAGGTTTTTTTTATAAATCTTTGCAATCGACTTTCCTAATAATGTGCTAGTTAGCAAGTTAAATGCGGCTAAAGCAAAAAGGCTCATCACTCCACAGAGAGAAGAGAGGGGCGGGGCGAGCAGAGCTCATTAACATTTAAAGCAGCATCGACCAGAATAGGTAGATTTTTGCAGAGCTGATTTTGACAAGGTAAAAAGGGTGTTTTTTACACTACCATTGAGAAATTTTAACCAAAGCATGTTATAGACTTTTCATTAAGACCCTAAAGAATCATATCAACTTGTGGTAAATGGGCATCCGATGACCCTTTTAAAGCAGCTTCACAGTAATAAACAGAAAAGTAAATGTTAATATTTTAATATTCATTAATTAAGGAACAACTTAAATTTCAGCAGACAGCAGAAGACAATAGTGTTGTTATTCAGCTCAGTTTAGTTCAGTGTTGATTCAGTTTTGTTAAAAACAATGTTATTGGTGCAAAATACACTGCCCTCCAAAAGTTTGGAAACACCCCTGGCAAAGTGTGGTTTTGGACAATATCAGCATAAATCCTTATCATTTTTTGGTGCGAATACATTAAAGTAACTTAACATTATCATTGAAGACCAGCAATAATAATTTTCATTTTGATTATATAATAATGGCAATATATAAATGTCAAAGTCAGACATGCCCCTTTGCCAGCTGTGATGTCTGGTTACTGGTTTAAACTTGGCCCAAGATTTTTGGGTCAGCACACCTTCATAGCTTCAACAATTGATTGCCAATTAAGTTTGGAATACAGTGAATTTAGGCCCAGATTATGCAGAGCTGTAATAGCTGCTAATGCTGGATATTTTGATTAAGTTTTTTCTATGTATAAACTGTTTATGTAATAAAATATGTTTAGTTTAGTTTGTGTTGTCCCTTATCAGTGCAAAATTATCACAAATTAAAAAGGATTCATGCCAATATTGTCCAAAACCACACTTTTCTGGGGCGTTTCCAAACTTTTGGAGGGCAGTGTACATAAGTTATGAAAATAACTAAATTTAGCTATACTGTAAAAAGTGGTAACTTGAACCATTTCTACCTGATTTAAACTATAAACATTTGATTTGTTGGTATAGATTGGTTTAGTGGTGTTAAATAATGCTTGAAAAAAACTTGAATAAAACCATTTAGATGTTACCATTTTTGGTTACCACTTTTTTCAGTGTATAAAGCAGCTCCACAGAAGACAATAGTGTCATTATCCAGCTCTAATTATTCAATATTGATTTGATTCAGTTCGATAACAATGTCAATGTTGCAAAGTTCATCAGAAAAATGAATTTAATTCAGCTGAAAGCAGCTTTACAAAAGACAATAGTGTCATTTATTAGCTCAATGCTGATTTAATTCAGTAGCAGAATTGTATGTATGGTGTGTGACGGCTCACATTATCTTCATAAAAACTGAAAATGTACTTTTTTAAATCAGGTCATATTACATATTCCTAAATTTAACAGCTGTGCCTGTAGTCATAGAGAAAGGAGGGCAAATGCATTCATCTGACCTAATTGACCTTTTACTAAACTCCGTCTTTCTGTGCACAGTATGTTTTTTTTTTAGTAAAATGTGCTTGTAAAGTGGTCAAAATGAATTGGAAATAATTTTTTACTTGAGCTGGAATGAATCAAGACATTGTAAGCCATTTTTATCTGATGGTTTTCTTTTATTAAATCATTCAATTCAAAAAAACCTAATTCAGTGTAAAATTGCATTTAAAACTATCAACACACAACGACTTGGATCAGCTTAGCAATTGCTAAGGTAAGATTGTTCAGCGCCATTTCTAAAGTGGGGCTTAGCGAAGGCTCTATCATGATTACAATCTGCTCAATAAATGCGTGTTTATTGTTGTGAGGGGAAAGAGAGCTGCTGATGTAATGTTCCTGTTAGAATCACATTCTCGGATGAGTCAGATGCACAGCTTGAGGATTCGGGGAGGGCTGCGGGTGCATTCCATTTGATTAGACGCGTCCCTGTTGGCTGGTTACTGGCCCACACCACGCATTGCTTTTACCAGAGTCCAAGGACAATAGGAAGCCTTACAGAGCTGTGGGGAAAGAAAATGATGCAGCATTGCCGCAGCGGATCCTTCAGGGTTGTCGACAGGTCTTGTGGAGTTGTGTTAGCATGTTGTGATTGCCGCCCACTGAAGGTCTGCGAGTGTTTGTAAGAAATCGGCAGGTGGAGAGCTGAGCCTCTGTATAGAATATCTGCAGCTCCAGACTGTTGTCCATGCTCTGTTGCATACAGCTCCGTCTGCTCAGTCAATCTCCATCAGTCAATGCAACAGTATTACACAAGCAAAGTCAGCATGAAATGAAAATTCACACTGTTTTCTTAATGCATGTTATTGATCTTATTGTGAACTATTCATCCATGCATATGGTTATTTTTTTTACATTTTTATCTAAAATGTCACAACTTGGTCTTGCAATGAATTGAGTCTTCTCTTTAGTTACATAGGTTGCACTTCTCCAGACATTTAGTCTGATTAAACCTGACCCTTTTGTGCATCTGCATCCATCCAATCAACAACCGATAGATATAACCATCGCTACACACTGTAAAGTGTCAGGAGTGCATTTAAATACAGGAGTGAATCCTCTAAATTACAGTTTTATGTGTATAGAACAGAAGCCACTCTTGAAATTGCTTATTGACACCATCTTGTGTGTTTGGTATCAGCTATTTTTGACCAAAGTAATATTACAGCGACCAAACTCATCATGTTCAGCTAAACCACCATCGACAGAGCCAGCATGTTTTGTTTATGTTTGGAAAGCTACTTTGCAGAATGCTCTTAAAGGGGTCATCGGATGCCCATTTTAAGTTGATTTTAGGGTCTTAGGGTCTTAATGAAAAGTCTCTAATATACTTTGATTAAAAATTCTCAATGGTTTTGTAAAACAACACCCTTTTTACCTTGTCAAAAT
>JAHKKF010496249.1:0-24109 GCA_019740295.1 Labeo calbasu | reverse complement strand
TTGTTTTACTCAGATGAAACAGTGAAATGCTCATGAAGTGACTCTCAGAGCAGTTTTGGAGATGTTGTTAATGTATTTATGTCCTCATTTAGTGAAACTACAGACGCTGAAATCACTGCACATCAGTATTACATGTAAAGAAACCGCGCGTCCGCCCCGTTCATTCATAAAAAGACACGCAGAACATGCAGGATTCATATTTAAATAGTCTTTTGCGGCATAATATTTACAGATACTAGTCTATATCGCGACTTGATTTAAGTGTAATAAGCAACTTTTTATTAATTAATTCAACGTTTGACAAATTCCGTGGAAAAAAAAAAAAAAAAAAAACATTCGGGGCTGATTAGCCCTAGCGACGCCCTGGTTATGACAGTAGGTGGTTGAGACGATTAACTTCTTTTGTATGAGCGAGTCACTGAATCACTCAAATAAATGATTCGACTCATTCACCTACTACAATTGCTGTCGGTTGTTTGGAGACAAAAGTGGATTTTGCTTTGGCTTCGTGTGGATCTGTCTTTGTTGGCACAGCAAAACTGAGACAACATAGTGTCTAAAACGTAAGTTTCTCTATATTAACTTATTATTTATTAAACTGTTTACTGAATTGAACACATACATTACATATGAGCGTGTGCAGGACATTACAATCATATGTGGCTTGAAATCCGAATTCCATTTTGATAACAGTTAAATATAGTCAAAAATTAGCTTTTAAAAATGTTGAAGAAAAACGATATCGATTTAATATAGACTTTTTGACCGTTTTTGTCATTTTTTTATCCTAATTGATTTTGACTGTTTATTTTGACCAAAAAGTGTCAACTTGTATTTGTATGTGATATAAATTACGTCAGTGCTCAAAAATGAATCGCGTTCTGTTGTTCGGTTCTGTTGCTTACTTTCGTTAGTTTGGAACGAATCGAACTAAACCTTCTCGTAACCTTCCCGCGAAAATTTATCTGCAGCTAACTGCTGATATTCAGAACGACAGCACTGTGTCTCGTGGAGTATTGATTAAACGCATAAGACAGGTCTTCACCACTTTTTTCCCCTCATTTATCTCGTTTATTACTTTTTTTAGACATTTCTCTGCCAATTTGAATGTCACGTGTCAGTTTTTGTTATGAATAGTTTATTATCATGACATTTATTTGTGTAACAATGTATCAATTCGACAAATAATAATAATAATATACGTGAAAAAGACTAGTAATATGAATGTGATTTAACAGACAATTAATATTCTGATCCCTTACCCCTTGAGGAAGACCATTTTGTCTTAAAGAGCAAATATTTATTAGCTAGTAACCTAACATTTGCCATTCATTGGACTGATTATGTGATGCTTGCTGGAGTGGTTTTGACTCTACAAACACCCTCACCAGAAGTTATATCTGTTTAATGAATTTTTCTTGACTTATGTAGGTGTATACATCACATTTTTAAATTCACTGAGGTAATTCCAGATGAGGCAGGTCAGATATTAAGGATGTGACTGGTTTTAAGTATTCATATTTTATCTAGTTCTACACTGAGATAAAAAAAAAAGTGTCCCGATATGCTAAAACTGATGTTGCACGTTTTAGATATATAGCTCTGATTTAAAATTCACCAGACCTACAGTTCCAAGTGCAAATCAACTTTGATTTAGGTAAATCAATGTGCCGCTGTGGGCGTGCTTTTCTCAGCGATAAATAAAATATTTAAAAAAGTGCAGCTAGAGGTTTTACCAATTGATTTAATCTGTTGTTGTCAGGATTTTGCTCAGCTGTGTGGATTTTCTGCCAGAGAATGTTACATCCACAGTATTTATGAGCGTTATGTCTGTTTACTCTTTTAGTACAGATTTTGAGAAATTGGATCACATTAGTAAAGTGTACTTCCTAGTGCCCTTTTCCATAAGTGTCTTCCATGTAGTTTCATTAGTCAAATGTTATTTCAGGAAACATATACAGTGGAAATGTGAAAAATATATTATTGCCTCAACCCTATATGCACACATCAGTAATAAAGTAGTACATTTTTTAGCTGAGTTGCCAGATTACACATGGTAATTTAATGTTTCTAAAAAAACAGCAATAATAGCACTTGTCATATCAGGTTATGACACTATGACAGAGCATGACTATTAAAAAACCTCAGAAACCCCAAATTTAAAAGATAATGGTGGAAATTTCAGGGCCTGCAGTTACAGTTCACAATTCCTTCTAAAGAACCAGTGAGTTTCTACATTAGCCTCACTGTCAGGTTCGTCTGTAGCAATGTGACAAGGGCAGTTGGGTTGTTTATCAGTCCATTAAATGCCTGATGAATGTAAAAGAAATTCACTGCACAAGCTAGTGACTTCTACCTCTGTTAAACACATCAACTGGTCATGTCTGTGGATAAAACTGAATATTTTTTCCATCTTTTGTACTTTTGCATCAGTTTATGAATGTAAAACTTTAACATTTTCTGAAGAGTTGACTCAAAGTACATTTATATATAATTTAAGGAGGTGGCGACAAGTGGCTTTTATGTGTATCGAATGAGTCATTGAATTGTTCACTCAATTCATTATGGGTCAAGCACCGAAGGTGCTATTGGCAACTATTGTATTCATTAGTTTTCTTCTTTATCTTCTTCTTCCTCTGGTCTGGATGTCTATGGCAGCCCACAGAACTGCTTGTAGGAAGGTTATGAAATTTGGCACACTGATAGAAGATAGAAGATAAAAATTAAACACAGCAAATTTGTTGTCTCTAATTCAAACTTCCACCACTTAGTGCCACTGCTTATCCAATGTTTCACTCATATTTATGCTAATAACTTTTGAACTGTAAGAGACACCAAAAACTGAAAGGACACCAAAATATAATTTCTACAGATCAAGATTTTTCAGTTTTTAACAGTGCGAAAAACCTACTTTTTGAACTTGTCCTAGATGGTTGGTATGATTTTCGACAAAACTGGCTCAGATCAAACGAATTTGACGAAAGCTTGCCAAATCTGACGAGGCTATATCTCTCTAACTCTTTGTCATATTCAGACCAATCTTGGTGTGTGTTATGACGTGAAGTTACTTGCACAATTGCGCTGCAGCGCCACCTAGTGGTCTGGAGATGTGAAAAATGGTAATTTTTGCTTATAACTTCTGAATGCTTTGGCCAAAAATCACAAGACTGGGCTGAAGGTACTCAAAAAGTTTGATGCCAGCACCAGCTTGTGGTCATAAATTACAATTAAATTTAAAAAAATGCTAATAGCTTTTAAAGATTTTTATCTATCATCATAAGACTGGTCTTGATAGATTCCTGGGATCATAGCAAGAACATCAATTCCATCAATTCCCGCCATTTTGATTTTATGATTATATTTATGATTTTTTAGCCATTTTGACTAAAATCATCCTAAAATGGCTTTAATTACACATTGTTGCAGGTGGTGTGATGCTCCAAGCCGTGAATGATCCTTGTTTTGCCTCTGTTGTGCTTATAGGCCCTCAACTGCTGCTTGCAGCTATATTTCACAACTATTTTTCCTGGCAGAGGTATGTGTTTAAAATGTATTATATAGCTTCTTGTAAAATGTATATTAGCTTCTTGTTTATTGAATTGTTTTGATTAATTATTGCAATGTGCGATTGCTAAGGTTTTTTAAGTAGATGTAAGCATTTTCGATGTGTTTGATAGCATGTTCTGAATGGTTCTATGTAGTTTAAATCAGAAACAAAAGCTTTGCACACACGCACATATATTTATTTATACAAATATAATATGTATAACAATTGCATATCACTTGGTATTTTTTTCGCTGTATAATAATATCAGCTTGTCCAGCCTCAAAAATGCAAGTCATTAATAAGAAAGTCTGTAAGTAAACATATAAAAGGGAAGAGAATCCATTGAAATGAATTGATTGACAATCAAGGAACAAATCACCTTCACAGCTTGGTGTGATTTTTGTCTATTAGGATGACACGCTTACATGTTACCCACAGTCTGAGATTACTCAAAAACCAACCAACAAAGGAACTAATTTAAGTATCTACCAAAAGTCCTACGTCAGGAAAACCATCAAATCATATTACAATAACACAGATACAATATTACCTTTGATTACTGGTGGTCTTCAACTACTTGCTGATTTACAGTTTTGCTTCTAAGACTTTAACTAACAGTACGACTACAGCACTGCAATGGATAGACAGTTTGCCAGCTTTTGACAGTTTGTGTTGAGGGAATGAAGCTATGAAATAAAAATGCTATTTGTAATTAAAAACAAAATGCAGTGGTTTAATGCTTGCTTTTTAAATTGATTGTCAAAACAGGACAATGTTACAATGTTTCTAGTGAATGAGGTGGTTTGTTATGCCAAATATAACAATACAGAACAACACGATTAATAATCTTTCAAACCTCTGAGATAATAACTTGAAAATAGAACTTTAAAATAATAAAATATTATGTAATGTATTTACCTTCATTTGTAGATATCACATATCTGTGTTTGACATTCTGTTTGTCCTCATAGTAAATAATTTAATAATATCAACTATAAACGTCTGAACTTAAATAGAATATTTCTGAATTAGAATTAATTTCAGTAGTGACATCACAACCATAAAACGCATCAAAACTGTACAGCTGTCGTGAACGCATGACCTGTTAAAGGTGTAGTCTGTAATTTCTGCGCCAAAATAAGGACCGTTTCCAAACATTTATGCTGTTGGTTTCCAAACATAAAGTCCTGCCCCAAACTCATGCTACTGGTTGGATGCACAAACAAACTGTGCAGTATTTTGATATATCGATGCGGTGCTTACACTTCTTACTTATATTTTAATTTGTGTATTAAGTTGTCTGAGAAAGTATTTTCAAAAATGACACACTTTACCTTTAAATATGTCTGCTGTACAATATGCCAAATGTACAAGATAATCTCTGTCAATGGCACTGTGATACAGTGATCTCATAAGAACATTCTGTGCAAATGATGTTTATGGTTTAGTCTGACTTATGTCACATGGTGCATAAGATACAGTTTTGTAGTAACTTTACTCTCGCAAGATTAATTTCCACGCCTAAAATGGACTTTTTAACCATAATTTGACAGTAGAATATGACAAAACAAGTGTTATTGCTAAATCTACTTTCTTTACAAAATATCCCTTGCTACAATATGGTATAAAATACCTCAGTGTTATCCAATCAAGGACGACTGACATAAAAAGCGCTTTCTATTCACAGAGACACCAGCACCAAAAGAACCCTTCAAAAAGTTACTGTACAGCGCTGTGGCAACAGAAATAAAACAATAGTAAAAACAAATCATTGAATGCTTTAGAAATACATGTTGAGAAAACACATTATCACAAAACTACAAGAGGGACTTTTTAAGAGGGTCACAACTTGCGATTGGTTCCAGACAACTGAAATAATGAACAAGTAAGTGTAAAACCATGGACTCAGTGCTAGCCTTTCTTTTTAGCCATCGTGTACTTTTTTCCAAGCACCAATTTAGAACACAGATCATGGAGTTTTCAACCTTTTTGAGTTGTAGGTAGTTGACTGAAAGAGGATAGTCTTCACTGGAGAACAGTAAGGGTCCTCTTCTGAGATCTCTTGGACCTCCTTACATCACGACTGTGAGAGTATGCCAGTCTCAGCCAGTGTCCTCTACTTTTTTTTCTTTTGGAAGAGCCTGTGAAAAATCAAAAGCACAAAAGCTGAGAGAAAAGTTGAAAGGGGCAGTCAAAATGTTTGCTTGTATTTTTGGCTATTTACATGTAACACGTAATGTAACAGACTGGACTTGAACCTTTGGTTCCATGTGACCATTATTGCCCAATGTCTCAAGGGCAAGTACCAGACTAGATCATTTGAGTCAATCCAGGCTGAGAACTGAGTACAGAAAGTGGAATCTGATTCAAAAAAAGGCTACACTCTTCAAAGTAAAGGTGCTTTAAAGGTTCTTCACAGCGATGCCATAGAAGAACCATTTTTGGTTCCACAAAGAACCATTTAGTCAAAGGGCTCTTAACTCCTACAACTTCAGAATTGTCCGACATCGTTGGACCTTTTTGTTTGTAAACAGCGTTTGACTTACTTAGTCTTTGCGCGTTCACTTTGAAAACACTGGGTCTGTAGTTCCACCTACGTCCTGCCGTGACCTTTCGACGTGATTAAATAGTACATAGCGACGCCAATGTGCTTCCCAGAGCCTGTGCTACACAAGCTTTTGTGTTTAAAAAGTATACAAATTTTTATTTTCTGGAAAAAATGACTGATCATTTCGCTAGATAAGGCCCTTCTTCCTTGGGTTGGGATCATTCAGAGCCCTTTGAAGCTGCATTTAAACTACATTTTGCAAGTTCAAAATCGGGGAACCAATGAAGTCCATGAAGTTTCTCCATATGGAGAAATATCCTGAAGTGCTTTCCTCAAAAACCATAATTTCTTCACGACTGAAGACAGAAAGACACCAACATCTTGGATGACAAGGGGGTGAACAAATTATTTGTGAATTGTTGTTCTGGAAGTGGACTTCTCCTTTAAGAGTGTAGAGTCAAGGCCAAATACTACGGAGTAGGGCTGGGTTTTGACACTTAATTTGAGTTCTGATTCAATTTAACAAACAATTATTTTAGATATATATTAGGTACAGTACATGACAAATTTTCTCAAGGAAAAAAATCTCTCAACTAATGCTGTAAAATATACATGGGAGTCAGTTGGTGCTACATCACTGTAATATTCACGCGTAAATTTAACTGATTTGTATACAAACACTTAAATTACACTCATTAAGTGTTTATAACAAGTTACAATTACATAATTATATTTCTATTTTACTCCAATTTTTTTTTTTTTTTAAATATAAACATTTAAATGGTAGCTGTCATAAAAACTTGACAGATTTATTCAAACATATAATGAGCATGTTATATGGTGCATATATTTAGCAAAATGCTCCTCTCTAGAGTCACCAAATATGTTTTTTCTGAGGAAAATGTGACATTACGTGACCTATTGTTTACACACTGACTTTCTGCAGTTAAAACACTAATTGAGACAGGATACAGATTTTGGTAAGTTTTACGGTTTCTTTTAACATACCTTTGGATGTTTATTCATGTTTATTTCATGCTGAAACTAGTATTAAAGTGGAGGAGATGATCAGTTCACGTACGCTTCGCGCTAGAGCGATCTGTCACTCCACATTAAACAGCGCCAAAAAAGATGGTCAGATTTTGAAATCTGAGACTTTGTTTCATATCAAAAGTAACAAAGCACAAAGCTTATTGCGATTTATTTCATTGGAGGCACGCTACAATGTTCATTAACTGAAAACAGGTTAGACCAGGGGTCACCAGACCCGGTCCTGGAGGGCCAGTGTCCCTTCAGAGTTTAGCTTCAACCCAAATCAAACACACCTGAACCAGCGAATCAAGGTCTTACTAGGTATACTTGAAACTTCAAGGCAGGTGTGTTGAGGAAAGTTGAAGGTAAACTCTGCAGGACACCAGCCCTCCAGGAACAAGTTTGGTAAACCCTGGGTTAGACTAATTGATTCTTGGCATTTAAGAATCGTTTCGTAAAAATGTGAATTGATTAAAATCAATTACTACTACAGTCTATGGCAAGACCAAGACCATGAAAGTCTTGGTTGGGCTTAAAACTTGAGTGGTACAACACAAAGAAAATCCAAAGTTGAGCTTTATAATATGTTTCATTTGTGTGCAAAAGATGGCATCTCATCTTTTGCAGACAAGGCATTTTCAGAATGCATTATGACAAACCTTGAAGCCTTGAATATATTGTATATTTTCTTCTGATAAAGTTCCATATTTATTTGCTGGCAGGTTATATAAAGAAGATCTCCTACTTTTTGGCACATTTCATATTATTTTTGTCATGTGCTTCATATTTGCTTCACAGAGATCTTTTCGCATTTCAGCCTTCTGTTTAAAGCTAAGAAAAAATCACATTTTGGATGCTTCCTACTGGATATTTTTAGAGTAGGGTCTGCATCAGTTTCTCAACCTTCGTAACTCCAAGGTCCCCCATTGTTAAGGTCAATACATGCAGACCACTGAAAGCCCCAACAAGCTGAGATATTTCCTCTTGTACTTCTGGTGAAATAACAAAAACACTTTTCTTTCAGACCTTTTCCTTTAGACACTGGACATTTTTATTAACAGAACATTTGTCTTTTGTCTTTACTTGTCAGCATTTCACTCACTAAAAAGCGTTTAATGTGTCAGTTTAGTGTAAATTGTCCAGCTCAGCTGTGCAGATTTTTTTGAAAGACATTTAATTCCTTTCGGTCCCTCTTCCTCCATCTACAGTTGAACTTGAACTGGTCTTATTTGTTTGTCAGATGTGTGTGTATGGTGTGGTTAATGTTGGCAGAGTGCTCTTTGGTCACTGCGGCTTTGCTGTTTAGTCGGCATGCCAGTCTTGATAGGGGATGATCTGGGCTCAGCTCTCTCCCCATGATCCTCTTGCCCAGACATAATGTCCCAAAATTCTCAGGGGCTCACAAGCACATATGATTTTGCAGCCAAGGATTTAGCCTTAAGCAAGAGATACATAAGGAATTCCAGTTGGCCTTTGGTGATAAGTGTACAGAGGACAGCACCTCTGTTAGAAGTGCATCCACATGCTGCTTATAGCTTCATTTTAGGCTTGGCTTGTTTCTGTAGCAAGGTTACAACTCTGCCAACTATACTGCTGCTCAGAGCTAAGTGTGGTGTGAGGAGGCAATGAGGCAAGAGATGGGCCGAGTATTATTAATACAAGGAGATGTGCTTTGGTCTGTCTGGGAGTGACTCTGACTAATAGAATTCTCTTAGATTGTATTGCATTTGCAAAGACGAAAGAAGTCTTGAGGAAATGAGAGGGCTGTTGCTTCAGAACTGTGATAATGGAAGTGATAAAGGATGACATACTTTCTCTTTTTAATATAGAAGCGGAGATACTGTTTCAGAAGCTAATATGGGATGTAACAATGTGACAATGACATATCAATTAGCACCAAATTGAAAAAATTGCAGTACGAGAATACAAGAAGCTTGTATGTAATAATGCATATGTAATACACTGTATGTTATATGTAATACATCAAATCCATTAAACAAATATAATGCATAAAAACCTGCATAAAACCTTTATATAATGCATTGTAATGCACTGAAATTAGAAATATGTTTTTATACTGTTGTAGGGATTTGGCAAGCTGTATCAATTACAGTGTATAATCATATGATGAACACAAATTAAGATATTTTTGATGAATTCCGAGAGCTTTCTGGCCCTGGATAGACAGCACATACCACATTCAAGGCCCAGGAAGGTAGTAAGGACATCGAATTTCATCAAAAATATCTTAATTTGTGTCATCATTTACTGACCTTCATGTTGTTCCAAACCTTTATGGCTTTCTTTCTTCTGTTTAACACAAAAGGAGATGTTTAGAATGTAGAAAAAACCCATAAAGAATCATGAAAGTAGTTCATATGACGTGTGTTATATTTCAAGTCTTTTGAAGCCATACGACAGCTTGTGAGGCTAGACTGAAATTTAAATTTCAGTTTTTGAAAGCAGCCCTGTCCTTTATGGCTTTCAGATCTCATTCTCGATTTTGATGTATTTTCAGAAATGGTGCATCAAGAGACCTTGTCCCAGATTTGATGTCAGTGATAACAAATACTGTTGGTTCTTGTCTTTGGTCCACAAAATCATATAGGTTTGAGTAACATGAGGGTGAGTAAGTTTTGAATTTACATTGTTGGCTGAAGAATACCTGCTTTATAGTCTTACATGAAGGGATAGTTGAATAAAAAATTCTGTCGTCATTTATTCACCCTAATGTTGTCACAATCCTGATTTTTTTTAATTTTTTATGTGGAACACAAAAGAATGTATTCTTTCGGTCAAATATTGCGCTGCATAGAGCAATACTACTTGGCAAATGATCATGGAATAAGCGGGATAATGCTTTGCGTCAGGCGTTCTTAGTCTCCACGTTGTGTCTTTAAAATCCTTTAATGCAGGACAAACCATTGATTATCCCTTACTAATTCCATGGAATGTCTGAATACTGGATTCTGATTGGCTGGCAGGAATGCAGTAAAACCATTTAATAGACAGGTAGTTCCAAGTCGGAGATCGCATTGCGCTGCGCACATACATAAACTTGTTGTCAGTGCTTCCCCACGATTCTTATTAATAAAATAGCCTACACACTAAATCACTATATTACATTCCTCAGCAACGAGGTGGTAAAACCGTTGTTTTTGAAAAAATTTGTTGTTTGTAGGAAGAGACGCACAGACACACAGCATGCAGGCAGGTACACACACACACAACTGTCATCTCTCTCTTTCTCTCTCTCTCGCCTTCTCTCTCTCTCAGTTGATCGATAATTTACTGAAATACTGAAAAGAGCAATACTACTTTTAACTTGTCTATAACTTGGCAAATGACCGTGGAATAAGCGGGATATTTAACTGCTTGTGCATTAAAGGATTTTAAATGCACTTCACGTCGGGCATTCTTAGCCTCCACATTGTGCATTTAAAATCCTTTAATGCACGGCAAACCGTTGATTATACCTTATATGTAGACATTTTTTAATGAGACATTTTTCTTGTTTTTGTTTAACATCAGAAAGTCAGTCATACTTTTTGGAACAAATGATCCATTTTTGGAACAAATGATCCTTAAAAGGATTAGTTCACTTCCAGAATGAAAAATTCCTAATAATTTACTCACCCCATGTTATCCAAGATGTCTTTCTTTCTTCATTAGCAAATAAATTAAGGTTTTTGAGGAAAACATTCTAAGATTTTTCAACTTCAATGGGGATCAATGGGTTGAAGGTCCAAATTGCAGTTTCAGTACAGCTTCAAAGGGCTCTACACAATCCCAGCTGATGAATAAGGGTCTTATCTAGTGGAACGATCAGTCATTTTCTAAGAAAAATAAAAAAATTATATACTTTTTAACAGTAAATGCTTGTTCTGCACTACAGTAGCTCCGCAATGCTTGATTTCGCGCATTACATAATCACATTGAAAAGGTCCAGTGTGGTTTGTTCTTCGTCTGTGTACTTCGGTTCAAAAAGGTAGGGAAGTGTGAAAAACTCCATCTCATTTTCTCCTCCAACTTCAAAATCATCCAACCATTGTTTTTCCTTTTTTTTAATGAGCGTTTGACTGTCTTTGCATGTTCGCTTTGAGTGGCAGGAGGAGAAAACGACAGACACAGTGGGCGTGACGTCAGGCCTTGGAGAGGTTTTTATTACACAAAATATACAGAAGTGTCCAAAAAGGGGTAAATAAAAGTGTCCAAAATAAACAGGGGTTCTGGTGTCCTCGTCATGCTGGGGGTTCCGTGAAGGAGGGGCAATGTTCGAAAGGGAAGGATTCAGGTCCGCAACTCTAGGGGTGACTGCTTCCTTCAGTGGCTACGTCCTCCTTGGCTCATGCCACTTCTGGGGGATTCAACGGCCTGGCATCCTCGCCCATCAACTGTCTAACGGGTGCGGTACTCATCTGGACCGCGGGTCTGGCAGCTCGTTGCTTCGGCGGCGCTCGGCCCCCTCAACACTCCCTTCCTGGACCCACAAGAACACCAGCGTTCATGCACTGGGAAGAGACCGGTCTCCCGAGGGGAGCCGCACTCGGCATTTCAACAGCGGCGGTGATGAATTTTCATTTGCATTAGGTGCGCCTCATCACACGCTGCCAGACCTGGTCGTTTCGGTACCCCTCCTCTCTCTTGCGCACCCACTCCCTTCGGGAGCCTGGTTAAGGGCGGCGATTACCGGACGTGACCGGACGGGGTGATGATGATAAGAAGGGGGGAGGCGGCTGACTCGTCACATTTGTAAACACTGGGTCGGTACTTCCACTTACGTCACGCGTGACCTTTCCAACATGACTGTGTAATGTGTGAAGTCGAGCTAGTGCAAGATGAACATTTGTGGTTAAAAAGTATATATTTTTTTTAGAAAATGACTGATCGTTTCGCCAGACAAGACCCTTATTCCTCAGCTGGGATTGTCAAGCTGCATTGAAACTGCAGTTTGGACCTTCAACCTGTTAATCCCCATTGAGAAAAATCCTGGAATGTTTTCCTCAAAAACCTTAATTTCGTTGTGACTGAAGAAAGAAAGACATGAACATCTTGGGTGACATGGGAGTGAGTAATCAGGAAATTTTTATTCTGGAAGTGAGTAAAAGCGTAAAGCATTACCAAAACAAATGGTTCCATCAGTGAAATCTGCAGACTTAATAGGCCCGTTTAGGTGATGTAATAAAATAATGATTGATTTCCCATCTAAATAGTTCTTAATTTTCCCTTGAAAGTCCCTTAGGTGTGATCCTTCAATGTCTGGACAACTGCCTGATAAGCAAATCCCTCCTATTGAGCTCAATCTGTGATGTCATCAGCACTGCTCGCCAGCGTCTTCAGTTGGTTCATTATTTCACATTATGACATAACAGCTGAGTTTCAGACACAATAGCGGTCTGTTTTCAGAACAAAGTTCCACTCGTGACAGGCAGCATGTAGTACCGGATCTCCCACAGGCCTCAAGGGGCGACGGGGCAGCTAACCTTTTTCCATGACCGCCCTGCTGAGGTCCTGTTACCCTTAAAGCAATGAAAAGCCTCACCTACGACATGTGGTTCTGCTGGGTGGCCAGGTTTTGCTGCTGCTGTTGCTGCATAAGGAGCTGCTGCTGCTGGCGTCTGCGGGCGGTGCGGAGCTTCTCGAACCTCGCCTCCATCTCCTCAAGGACTTTAGGGGTGTAACGCACCACCAGTTTGACGCTGTCCTTGGCTGCTTTCAGTAACTCCACGGCCTTTTCGTGGTGTTCACCCTCAACACTCTAGAAAAATAATTAAGTAGTTGGTTTTTCAGAGCAGTCCGTGCTTGTTCATGTCATCTAATTTAAAGGATCGAAATGTATGCATTCAGTAGTTTGGTGATGACTGCTACAACTTTATCATATCCAAACTCACAGCTTTGTCATCTCAGTACTGCACTAGAAAATGCTCCACAGTGATGAACATTCAATTACATTTTGGCACAAAAGAGCCATTAATTTCCTATTAGCTCAGAAAGCGTAACATGTTTGGTTTAATGAGAAATTGCTTCTCAATGCTGTCACAAAACGCTTTCCTATTAGGGTATTTGACGCAAATGAAATCAAATGGATCTTTTCTGAAGTCCTCTGTCATCTTTGAGTGAGAAAACACTGGACGTTAGTTTCTATAAACTCAAATGGCTCCTTCATATAACAGAATTGTAACAAACTTGAATGATGGGAGAGAAGAAAAAGAAACTGGCTTCAAAAGGCTTGCAGTGCAGCAGTGACTCAGAGCGCTTTGTGAGGGTAGACAGCTTTTTTACTGAAAGATTCATTCGGATTCAGTCAAAGATTCATTCACTTCTAGCTCCAGTCTGACACATTTTAAACATTTACAGTGAATTATGAAAAGATAAAGTCTTTTGACGTCTGTCTTTTTCACTTTTAGATTAGACTCCCGCTGCAAGCTTTCTGTCTTATTTGTCCATTTTTATTACTTTAAAATGTCAAGTTTAGCCTAAATAAAATGAAAGATTAGAAGACTTCAGTCTCTAATGGGTCTGAGCTGCAAAAATTGATTTATCAGCATATTACGCCATGAGGCAATCAGCCTTGTAGACTATTGGAAATGTTTGTTCATTGAGATCAATGTAAAAATCCTTCTGCCATAATAATCTCACTTCAGCCCAAACGGATCTGTATCGATTAAAAACCCAGTGGGCCCTCTAGCGTGAAGGCATCTTATGTGACAGCTCTATAGAGCTGAAAAAATTCATCCCCTAAAAATGATCATTTAATTTTTATTCCACAAACACTTAAAGGGATAGTTCACCCAAAAATGAAAATTCTCAAGTTGTTCCAAACCTGTAAGGCTTTCTTTAGACATTTCGAAGAATGTTGGTAACTGAACAATTGACAGCAGCCAATGACTTCATAGTACTTTATACAGGTTTGGAACAACCTGAGGGTGAGTAAATGATGACAGAGTTTTCATTTTTGGGTGAACTGTCCCCTTTGAGTTTTTCCCCTGCCTGTCAACCAATTAACATCAATCATGTAAAAAAAAACCCTGATGTTCACAGATGAAGATCTTTCCTTTGTGCATTTAATGATAAGTGAGCTATGTGCTGACAGGTCATTCCTTTTCATGTCCCCATCATGTATGTCTAAATATGTTGGATAAGTCAACATAGAAATACATCATTTCACTACTTTAGTTTAAGGCAATGTTGCCATTTTCCAAAAATAAAAATTTGCAACCTATTAGGAAATGAATGCTTATATGTAACCCTGGACCACAAAACCAGTCAAAAGGGTAAATGTTTTGAAATTGAGATTTATACATCATCTGAAAGCTAAATAAAAAAGCTTTTCCATTGATGTATGGGGTGGGATAGGACAATATTTAGCTGAGATACAATTATATGCAATATAAATCTGCAATCTGAGGGTGCAAAAAAATCTAAATATTGAGAAAATCACCCTTAAAGTTGTCTAAATAAAGTTCTTAGCAATACATATGACTAATCAAAAATTAAATTTTGATATATTTACGGTAGAAAACTTACAAAATGAACATGAACATGATCTTTACTTAATATCCTAATGATTTTTTGTCATAAAAAATGATAATTTTAATCCATACAATGTATTTTTGCCTACTGTTACAAATATACCTGTGCTACTTATGACTGGTTTTGTGGTCCAGGGTCATTTACTCACCTGTATAGCAGTATAGAAGATATTTTGAAGAAGGTGGGTAACAAAACATTTGATGGTCCCCATTGACTTGTATAGTATTTTTTCCCCATACTATGGAAGGTAATAGGGACTACGGACTGTGCAATAACAATTCATGTTTAGCAAAAGGAAGAAATGAAGATGAATCAATAATGACAGAATTTTCATTTTTGGATAAAAGAAAATGAAATTTTCCTGCTAATTTACTCAGCCCCATGTCATCCAAGATGCTCATGTCTTTCTTTCTTCAGTCGAAAAGAAATTAAGTTTTTTAATTCCATGAAACATTCCATGAATTTTCTCCATATAATGGATTTCAATGGGGGTCAATGGGTTGAAGGTCCATAGTGCAACTTCAAAGGGCTCTACACGATCCCAGCCGAGGAATAAAGGTCCTATCTAAAGAAACAATCGGTCATTAAAAAAAAAAAAAAAAATTGAAAATCATATACTTTTTAACCTCAAATGCTCAGCTTGAACTAGCTCTGCGAAGGCTGGGTAGGGCGAAAAACTCATCCCTTTTTCTACTCCAACTTCAAATGCCCAATATCATTGTTTTACCTTTTTGTAAAGGACGTTTGACTTTCTTTGCATGTTTGGTTTGTAAACATTGGGACGGTACTTCTGCCTGCGTCACATGTGCATGAGGTTGAGCTAGTGCAAGATGAGCATTTGTGGTTAACAAATACATACATTTGTATTTTTCTTAGAAAATGGCCATTAGTTTTGCTAGATAAGACCCTTATTTTTTGGCTGGAATCGTGTAGAGCCCTTTAACGCTGCATCGAAACTGCAATTTGGACCTTCAACCCATTGATCCCCATTGAAGTCCACTATATGGAGAAAAATCTTGGAATGTTTTCCTCAGAAACCTTAATTTCTTTTCGACTGAAGAAAGAAAGACATGAACATCTTGGATGACATGGGGGTGAATAAATGATCAAAAAATGTTTAATCTGGAAGTGAACTTTTCCTTTAACAAAGCATTGATAAATTCTGTGAAATTAGATTAGTTTGTCTCCAACATTCCATCCTTTTTCATTAAAGAACAGAAATTCTAATATTGTAAAGTATTTTAAAAAATACCTAATGTCAATTATTTTGAGTAAATGAGTAAATGCCTATTTTGCTTTATTGCTATTTTGTAAATAACCAAGTTTTAATTAGTAAAGTTTAATTGCCAAAGCTTTAACTCTTGTACACCTTTTTATAGATATGCGTCCTTAAATTACAAACATCCATATTTCTTTTACAGAGTTACAGAATAATAAAAGGACCTGCATAATAGAAACATCCCTGGTAACTCACCACTCCATTGACAGACAGGAGTTGGTCGCCTCTCTTAAGACCGCCATGCCTCTCAGCTACGCCCCCTGGGATGATGCGGGAGATGTAAATCGGTGAGTTCTGCTCTTTTCCACCCATCACATTGAATCCAAGCCCCTCATCTGTCTTGGGCAGCTCGACCACCCGTGGGTGAGAATGACCCTCGCTGGCTGCAAATGCTGCCACTGTGGCCTGGTAGGAATAAAAGAGTTCAAAATGTCAGTGAATGTGAAACATGACTGAGAAATATTGATAGACCAATATATCGTCAAGGCTAAATGACAAAATAATCTTTTGAGTTGATTTGCAATATGTACAAACAGCTTGCATCAAACCATCACTTACATTATTTTATGTATGTTTTATTTGCATTTAAATATTGTTCAAATATCCATATTTCAGAAGACCTGGATTAAGTGGCTCTAATTATAGAGTGTCTTTATAAAGATTGTCTTGTGTTTGAAGCTTGAAGATGTTGCTATGTAGACTTTGAATGGATAGAGATGATGAGAGAATATTAAAAATATCTTCATTTGTGTTCCTAAGAAAAAGTATTATGGGGTTGAATGATGACAGAATTTTCACTTTTGAGCAATTGTGCATTATATGCACTCTTTACATTATACTGGCAAGTATAGATAGATATCAGTTTTGAGTGTTTAAAAAACCATAACACTTGACATTACTAAGAACAAAGGACCTTCTTTGCATTCAAGACGGCAGTTTTTTTTAGCTGATGGCATGAGACCCTTTTCTTTTGAAACACATTAAGGTGGATTGATATTCAAGAACCATCAGCCTCAATATACACTTCTAATGCTACATTCTTGAAAAAAAGCAAAACTAAACAGCTCCACTATGGTTTTACCTTTAGATGAACTCTGGTCTAGACTGTGGTCTAGTCAAAGTCTAGCCTTTGTGAAAGCAGATATATTAGTAAAAGAAAGTGGTGTCCAGATGTTCACATACTTTTGGTCAGGTATATCCCTCAAAGTTTTTCCACAGCCTGTGCATTCTAAAAAATGCTGGGTTATTTTTAACCCAAATGCTGGGTTCAACTCGTTGGGTCTTTTTATTGGGTTATTTTTTATATTTTTTTACTCAGGTGCTTGGTAGTATTTCTGTGACTTAAGTTGCTGGTTCATTTTGAATGCTAGGTTATTTTTTTCTACCCTACCGCTGGGTTGAGCCTGTCTCTGACGAAACAACCCAGCTGCTGAGTTACAGTCAGTCAGAGCGCGGGCTTTTTGAGTCCTCTACAGTAGAGAGCGGTTCTCAGCGCCACCGATTTGTACTTCTTCAGTGAAATAAAGGTTTGTATACATTTTATTTCATTTATAAAGTCTTTACTGTGCTGTAAATTGTATTATTTTATGCAACGCAACATAAGGACGAGATGTCAGTCAGCTGCGTCAGCAGCGGTTGTTTTGCAGGACGGAAACGCCTTTTGCCTTGCATAGAATAAGTGGATTTTATTTGTTATTGTTGTTTAATCTTAAAATATGTTCTCTAATCTCAGTACTGTTTGTTTATGGGCAATTTTTGGAGTTAGTCACAGCATCTTTCAGCTACGGGTGAAACGCGAGGCCACGGTCTGAAGTTCGCAGTTAACACCGGCTCAGATTTCGGCGACACACTGGCATGAGAATTAGCGCTATTTCGGTAAAAAGCGATTACAGAGAACGGTTGAATACACTAAAGTAAAAATTCTGCTTTTAAACTTTACAATTTTTATGTCTAAAATGTATGTAAATTGTAAACTATGCTGTATGCACCCAAATAAGTTCAATTTGTCATGTATTTTGTTCTTGCTTAATAATAAATGTTTATCTTTTGAGTATTGCTGTTGCTTCTAGTAATTCTTTGTGTGTTATTATAAGATCCATTTTATAATAATTTTTAAATAATAGTTGACATAAATAAAATAACCCAGCATGTTTGGTACAACCTTTAACCCAACCAGCTGGATCAAAATAACCCAGCATGTGTTCTGTTCAATATTTACCCAGCACTGGGTTGCCGAATAACCCAGGTTGGGTTGTTTTTAACCCAGCATTTTTTAGAGTGTGAGAATACGTCAGCATGTTCTGTTTGTGCTCTAAATTCAGCAGAAAGAGAAAGTGCATCCGATAGCCTGCACCACTGCCTGCATTGTCGTCTAAATTCCTCAGGCTTCAGAGCTTGTTAGCTAAGTGCAACCACCAGGAGACGGAAAATGTGAAGGAAGACAAAAGCACTTCCCGCTGATCCACACTGTAGCTACAGGTGCAGCACTGTGGGGCCCCACTCATTATTAAGGCATTCACACACACAGGAAACAGTGAGAAAAAAACACCAAGGATTTTTGGAGACTTTGCAAGGCGCCAGATTCCCAAACGGCAAACCAAGCAGTTTTCTGATCTCTGAAACTGAAAGAACAGCACCTTCCCTGTCTGAGTGTTTCGTGTCGCACTAAAAAGAAATGCTGTTTGAAAGTATTCTGCATGCAAGACACCGTCTTCCCAGTTCCTCGACCTTCAGAGCTACATCCTCTCTAAGGAAAAAGGAAGTAGATATATAACAAACATTTCTGAAGCCTGGACTCTTTTGGATTTGCCTAGTCGAATTGTAAATCATCATTTTGCCCATGATTAAAAGATTTAAAAGATGATGCACTTTTTAAATGAATAGTTTAACGTTTACATTCAGCAAAAGGTTTTGTACAAAGCAACTTATATTGCATTCAAGTTTATATATTTCATCAGTACACTACATTCCCCATAAATAGAGCCCATGACCTTGGCGTTGATCGTGCCATGCTCTACTGTTCGAGTTCCTGGATTGCAGGAAGTACACAGAAAACTGAAAATCACCATTATTTAAATGCTCTTTTGTCATCTCAAACCTGTCTGATTTTATATTTTTCTGTTGAAGGAAGTTTTGAAGAATCTTCATGTGAATCCATCAATAGTTCATTCAGCTGTCAAGAGTCAAAAACTCATTTCCTCTAAGGAGGCAAGGGTGCAAAATATGACAAGGAGGCAAAGTCACAGCACATCTCTCTCGCCTCCCCTGAGCCCACTGAGTTTTAACCAATTGGCTGGGAATGGTTGATGCTCTTGTGTTTTTGCGCGTTCCACGTTCACATATCAGTCCAAATGAACAATATAATAGCATTATTGGGAAAATTTTTAAAAAGTAAGTAAACAACTCACACACTTAGATATAACCATGTTGTCACATCAAAATAAGATTTAATTTGGCATGAAAATATACTCTGTTTTTAGTGAGTAATCAGCTTGGTGAAATTTAAAGTCGATCTCCGTCACATACCTGTGGGAACTTTATCGCAAGACTTGTAATATGTACCAATAAGTACATATAAGAAATATTGTAATTGTTTTCGTACACAGTTATGATTACAGCTCTATACGTTTCAGTTTCCAGATGTAACAAGCTTGCTCGATAGCTCAGCACAGAATTGGACTTGGGATGCGGAATCCTTGGGTACGAATCCGGTGAAAAGCGTGACTTGTGATGAAAGAGTTGAAAGATGAGAGATTAAAAGACAAGCTAAAACGGCATGCTAAAACCACGATTGCGTTTTTACATCACATTCGCTTTTGTTCATACTTTTGGAGAGGTTTAGGTATAGTCCAGATGGTACGTTATTTTAGAGTATTAGAGTTCTAGTGCCACTCATTGGACATTTCAAGTCAGAACTGCGGAGACACATACAAAACTAACCTCACGCAAATCTGTTCTGGGAAAAAAATAAACGAACGTTGAATATTTACCAAGCTTTGATGACTGATAATGCAAAAAATTCAAAAATTGTTAAAAGTAAACTATTAAAAAGAATAGCCGAACATAAGTTCACAAATAAAATATATTGTTGAAATTGCTTTTGACATAAATTAGGACATTTTTCGGAATATCTCTCTTTTTTTCCACAGAAAATTACCAATATATGGGTTGACACAAGGTTGAAGGAGTAGTTTACTTCACTAATGTACTCACCCCCTTGTCATCCAAGATGTTCATGTCTTTCTTTCTTCAGTCGTAAAGAAATCAGGATTTCTCTCCATATAATGGACTTCTATGGTGCCCATGAGTTTGAACTTCCAAAATGTAGTTTAAATGCGGCTTCAAAGGGCTCTAAATGATTCCAGCCGAGGAAGAAGGGTCTTATGTAGCGAAATGATTGTTTTTTTTTGTTGTTGTTGTTTTTTTAATGTACAATTTATATACTTTTTAACCTCAAATGCTCATCTTGTCTAGCTCTGTGTGTATTCCGGTTCATGACAGTTATGTCGAAAAGCTCAAAATTGCCCTACATCACTGTTTTACCTTTTATTGCATGTTTATTTTGTAAACACTGGGTCAGCGATGTGGGATGATTTTGAAGTTGGAGGAGAAAAAGAGATGGGAGTTTTTCAACAAACCCTAACTGTCATGAACCGGAATACACAGAGTTCACGCAGAGCCAGACAAGATGAGTGTTTGAGTGTTTAAGTATATAAATTGTAATTTTTTTACAACATAACCAATCGTTTCGCTAGATAAGACCCTTCTTCCTTGTCTGGGATAGTTTATTGTCTTTTAACGCTGCATTTTGAAAATTCAAACTCGGGGGCACCATAGAAGCCCAGTATATGAAGAAAAACCTGAAATGTTTTCCTCAAAAAACAATTCCTTTACGACTAAAGCAAGAAAGATATGAACATCTTGGATGACAAGGGGGTGAGTACATTATATGTAAATTTTTGTGGAAATGAACTACTCATTTAAGTATAAAATAACACAATTGTAATTTGGGTAAACTATCTATTTAATGGCACCTGAAGGAATTTTAGGACCTAACCCAGTGGAATTCACAATATTCTGAGCAACGGCCCATTCAAGCTCATTGTATGCCTTACAAATTACATATTAAATAATTACACGGTCTTCACAAGGAATCTCCACTGGTAATGAATATTGGCTTTTAACATTTACATCAGCAATGCACGTGGCGCATGGAAAAAATGCAAGCCGAATGGAGCTCATTGACAATTGCTGCAGGGGATCCCAAAGGATGACTGGGGCTTTTAGAGCTGTTCTTCATCCTATTTATGTGCCATCGATTGAAAACTGTCCCAATGGCACGCAGATGCAAGCTGCTCAGACATGCTAATTACCCTTTTGCTAGTGATTTGAGTCCAGTAGGCTTTTGGAACCCTGTAGTAACTTTTCAAAGTGACCAAGCGAGTTTCTTTGAGGCCCTATAAGACTTTTGTAATTTACATCCTGCATTAGAACTTTAATTGATATGCTAATTCTGCTCATCTGGCGAGACCTGCTCGCTAAGCATACTAATTACACTAAGCACCGCTGTTTTCTATATAAGTGCCATTACCATAGTATAGTTCTATATTATTACAACACCACTCAAATGAGTCACGCTATCGATTAAAATTAGTGCTTTGTTTTCATTATGTCAGAACCCAGACCTATATGTCACTGACAATATCTGCACCAGCGTCTCAGAAGTAGCAAGTGCCATTAAAAATGTATTATGACTCTGAATCAATGACAAGGACTTTAAATCATAAAAAATTCCAAAAGCGTACGCTGTGCATGAATTGCCAACCAATCAAGAGATTAGGAAGAGGAAAGTCATTTTAGATCATAAAACCGCTAATACCAAAATATAAGTCACCTCTAAAACTTGTCCTTCAGCGATGATAGGATGAGGGCCTAATTAAATATTAAGGTCATAAATTTGTTTTTCATTTTATTTTTCCCCCAAGGCCCGCTTGTGATGTTAGTCAAGGTTGTTTTGCGCTCAAAAACTCATAATTGACCCTTCGCTAAACTCCACCCTCATTGGTTATTGATGTCGCCAACACAAGCTTTAAGGAATATCCTAAAGGAATGAATGTGAGATTTCCAACATGCTTTTTTATTAAAATGTGCTCAGAAACTGAGTTGATGATATCCTTAAGTGGGCTGGAACGAAGTGTGACATTGTAAAGCATCTGCCATTTTCTCTATGAAATTGTTTAACTACGCAGTAACATCATTACGTCTACTTTTACAAAAATAAGCTTTAGTCACTCTTCACATTAAGAACAAGCTAAGAACAGCACGTTTCTCCACACATCTTACTTTCATGGTGCCCTCAAGTGCACCTGGAAAACCTGTACCGTCTGCATTCGTCATTATTATGACAGATCAAACATGCAAGTTGGAATCGTAACGTGGAAGTAGCTTAAAATAAAATGTTTGCGATGAATAAAGCAGTGAAAGTCGAGTGATTAACTTCACACTTGTTGTCAACAAGCTGTTCCAAACATTACGCCTTTAAAATAACTGAAACACGCATGTAAAATTAAAATAACTTGCAAAATCATTCATTGCAATTCAATTACTGATCTCTATATATAGATTATAGATATATGATATTATGTTTATTAGAGATCTAGGCACAAATCATCTGGAGTGCTGAGTTTCTCACTTGTAAATATGACTTTGTTTGGTCATTCATGTGCATAACTCGTATTTATGATATTCCAGACTGCACTTGAAGGGCACATTATTCTTAGTTATATACCAAATGGAACTAAAACATCTCCTCTTGGCGTTTATGAGTAGTATCTCTACTTCCTCCTTAGTACTTCACCATGACTGAGTGGGCAAAGTCGCTGAACACTGAATAGACATCCTTGATGTGTAAAAATGGTCGTCATGTTCAACAATGTTTCTTTGGACTTGGAAAGAAGTTTTTAGTTCTGAAACTTACAGTGTGTCTGTTTTATAGTACACACATTCATTGAAAAATCAAGGAAATTTTGATTTCTTAAAATATGACCCCTTATAATGCAATCATTAGTGTATGTAAGGAGACATTTTAACATATTGACATGCAAAGAGCGGCCTCAATAACTAGAAAAGTCTGCTGTTCGTTCGGATTTGCATAATTAATAGACTATTACGCTGAACGCAAGCCTAATTGGGATCAAAACACAATTAGAACAACACCCACAAGTGCAGCCTATTGAGCTATTTTTAAAAAAGGTATTGCAGGGTAACGCTCAGCATCCTTTGTAGCATCCAAGCGTGCTTTGTTTTCTGTGCCGCTCTTTGTGTCTAAAGGTGTAACTGTGTATGAGTCTGCTGGTCTGTGCACCCATGCGGAGAGAGCTGGTGGGTGGAACTCTCTGGATGGCAATGTGGCCTTTAACTGGCAGGGCTCTCACATTTGGCTGATTGGTGTATGTCCCTGTATGTGATGTAGGGATGTGCTTAAATACATAGTTTTGTAATCAAGAAGTTGGTGGGTTGCTTAAAGGACTAGTTGACTAATCGGTCTTAAAAAGTCCTCCATAATTAGGCTAGTTTTAAGATCGTCCATTCAATCTTTTATTCTAAAAACGGCAGGAATGAAATAGAACAGCAGTCTGAAGGTGATTTAAAAGTAAAGTATTTTTTCTCTTTAACAGCCTTAGTGAGCATAAGTATGGAAGCCCGTTTCCGCCACTTAATAAAAAATAAAAAAGGTAATTGTGACTTTTAATCTCACACTTAGTTCTGACTTTTTTCTCCCAAGTGCGAGTTTGCATCTCGCAATTCAGACTTTTTTTCTCAGAATTGTGAGTTTATAGTTTGTAATTCTGACTTTATAACACGCAATTTTGGTTTATTAATCCAGTACTGTGACATATAAACTTGCTATTCTGAAAAAAGGCTTTTTTCCCCTCAGAATTGGATTTTTTTTTGCAATTGCGAAGTTATATCTCACAGTTTTGAGAAAAAAAATCTGAATTGCGAGATAAAGATTTGCAGTTCTGAGAAGAAAGTCAGAATTGTGAGTTTGTCTCGCAATTCTGACTTTATAACTTGCAGTTGCGATTTTATATCTTACAATTCAGAGAAAAAAGTCAGAAGTACAAGATACAAACTCAATCCTGATGAATTGTCTCGCAATTCAGACTTT
>JAHKKF010496248.1:0-18224 GCA_019740295.1 Labeo calbasu | reverse complement strand
ATATATATATACACTGAGATAAATTAATGAATGAACTGTACATAAATAAAAAGTGAAATTTTATTTCAGTTTTCTATTAAATATAATTTATCTAAATTATTATTATTATTAATATATGAATGAATAAATTATATTATGATTATATTGCAATTCTTTTTTTTAATACTGTACTAACATTACCAAGACCTGCAAGCTGTCTGTCAAGTATCATTGGACACACAGCCTTAAAAACAATAAAATAGGAATATAAAGCAATTTTAATATCCTAAATATATACAAGCATCTGGTTAGTTGCATTTTGCTATTTGCATTCTGTTTTTCAGAACAGACTTACGAACCTGCTGCACGTGAACATTTATACTAACCTTCTACAACATCTCACTGATGTTTTGCGTTCACACATGATGTGATAAATGGAGAAGGGAGATGAAGAGGAGGAGGAGGCATATTATGCAGATCAAAGGCAGAGCTGCAGAGAGCAGAGCGGTTTGATTAGAACGAGGTACTGGAGGTGTTCAGGATGGAGAGGAGGAGGGAGCCGGGTCTCGTCGACTGCGGCCGGAGGGGCCCAGAGGAGCCACGAGGTCAAGTCGAACCCACTGAGTCGCATCAGTGTGGCAGAGCTGGAAATGAGTCCCATGCCGGCGTGCTGGATCAAAGCCCGGCTCCGTTGATCCCTCATGCCCAAAGGCCACCAGTCAAGGTGAAGCCAGAATTAAAAATCCTGAGCTCAAGGGCGGAAAATGAGTTTTGAAAAATGAATGAGGGACCGTCCCATGACTTTGGGGTGAGGGAGAAAATATAGAGAGAGAGCGAGCGAGAGAACGAGGCAGGGGAATATAGGCATGTGACTCACATCCAGGCCGAGCATGTGTTGAGCGCGATGGATCACTTATGTGTCGGGTTTTCAGCTCCTGGATCTCAGCTCGCAGACAGCTACTGTCCTCCTCCAGGCATGTCCGCTGATGGTCCAAATCCTGCCGAAATCACAAAGCCAACATCTTCAACCCCTCCACACTGCTGCAAATCCAATCTGTCTAAACGAACACTTTAGCTTGAGCTTTGATATAAGCTTTGGAACATCTGCTCCAGGTTGGAGACCTTTTGGCCATAAGCTAAGCTTATCACAAGGTTGCTGGGGTTGATTAGGCTTATGTTGCATGCTGATAAAACACAACAACATGGCAATAAATTCAAGTCATTACAAGAGCTCATGTGGATATATTTGAAACTAGATATGAACCGATAGGATTTTTTCTGGCCGATACCGATTTTAAGAAAAAACTATTGGCCAATTCCGATAACGATATTGGTCAACTGGTCTTAAAAAAAATGAGAGAAAAAAACGATCGGTTGGTTCACATACTTTTCTGTTCCTGCTTTCCTAGAAACAACACCAGTTAATGTTATTTTTTTAAAAACATTTACGTTTTCTTTACTCAAAAAGAAATAAAAAACATAAAGAGGGTCTTGAACTGGTAGCCTTGCTCTAAGTCATAGCTACTACGGCTTCATCTTTTCTAGATTTTGACCAAATGTATTAAACGAAAGAGAAACTCAACGCTTTAGAGACCTTAAAGTATTTTTTAAAGATATTTACAAATGTTTGCAGCATGGAGAGAAAACGTTGGATTTTATTATTACATTAAAAACTATTATAGGTTAAAATACCAGTAAATAATGCAAAAAAATTACAAACAAACACAATTAGGCTATTTTACGTTCCCTTCTCTCCACAACAAATCCTTTAAAGTTGTATTTAGGCTAAATAACGAAAAGCGAAACTGAAACCTACCTCTCTTATGCTGTACGAATCCAAACGTTTCCATATTCGCGAGGTATCTGGATGCTAAAATATTATTTATGTAAACTATAGACTTTATTCTTCACTTGCTTTATCGACGTAAAACATCATCCTTCACATAGGCTATAACAGCAGTGAGGCTCACGCTGAATGGCACAGACTGTATACGGACTACTTAAACTGAGCAGTGTAACTTTTTTATATTTCTTTAACCGTACTGTATTTTGATAATGAACAAGCTGCGATGTCAAGTTAGCAAAAACATGTTGTGTGTGCGCGTGAGGCGCCGACGCGATCACTGCAACTGTTATTATCGAAATAATTTAGCTTTACATGGAAAAAAGAAAACGGCTTTCTTTCCTTTCTGTGAACTTCGGAGCGCGTTGCGTAATCCAAAACTCAGCACAATTTATTCTTTCGTTTTAATAATCTGTTGATTATTTAAATTAAATATATTTCGTGCGGGCCTATATAGTTTTATGCCGTTTTCTCCATTCACAGAAGCGCTGCCATTCATTTTAGCTTAAATGTAGGGCTAATGCTTGGCGGCTCTTGACATATCCTTGGGTAAACTAACGCAGGGACTGCAACTTACCTATGATGCAGGGTTGCCAGGTTTTCAAAATAAAACCCGCCCAATTGCTACTCAAAATTAGCCCAAAACTAACTCAATCTCGTTTCGAGGGGGTCCCCGTTAAATTGCTAAAGGATAAAATACGTTGTTTTTGCGGGGTTCACCTGGTAAATTCGCATTTCATCGGCTAAAATATGACGGTATTGGGGTCCCTTCAACCCGGACATCAAAAACAACCCGCAGCAACGGTGTTAAAGGGTCTTCGGATGCAAACTTCACTTTTACATGTTGTTTGAACATTAATGTGTGTTGGCAGTGTATGTACACATCCACCCTATAATGATAAAAATCCATGCAGTGGTTTTTATTTAATCTGTAAAAATAATATCCCCTTTTTCAAATGATCCATTCTGCCTGTTGTGTGGCGTCACACCGACAGAGGCCGCTCCCACGATAGTTGATTGACAGGAACTTATTACCTCAGATCAGCTGTAACAGTCCGACCTCCATTGTTTCCATGCCGGAGTAGGGATGCAAATTAGACAAGAATATCTCAGATTGAGCGACTGAGGTGTTCTGTTGCTGGATGTAATAATGAACATAGTGATCGTCATTTACTCCCGACATCTGAGCCACTGAAGATGCAGTGGATTACATTTGTTTGTGAAGGGAATGCTTCTCCCAATCTACATAAATGCGTCTATGTTCACGCAAATCATTCGTGATCCAGCTTCACCTACAGCATAAGTGAGTATAAGGTTTTTTTTTTTATGAATCTCTGCAATCACCTGTTAGTTAGCAAGTTTAGAGGCTAAACAGGCTAAATGTGGCTAAAGTAAACAGGCTTGTCACTCCACAGAGAGAAGAAAGGGGCGGGGCAAGCAGAGCTCATTTGCATTTAAAGGAACAATCCCTCAGAATGGGATGATTGTTGCAGAGCTCCTTTTGACAAGGTAAAAAAGGTGTTGTTTTAAACAACCATTGGGAATTTTTAACCAAAGTATATTATAGACTTTTTATTAAGACTTTTTATAAAGAATAATATCAACTTGTGGAAAATGGGCATCCGATGACCCCTTTAAAATAGCCCAATTGGCAAACTATATTTTGTGCAGATTTTATTTTGTTTTGGCAAGTCTTTAATTATTTTGTCCAGAAAAAAACACTGGATTATGCAACAGACATGCAACTCATTGTCTCCATGCAGTTCATAATAAAGCATCATTATCGGCCCTTTGCATGCTATTTCTGATATGCCGATGGCTTTAAATTAATCAAAAATTGGCCGATACGTCTGTGCATCCCTATTTGAAGCCATATGTGCGACTGTTTGGAACATTCCTTTTAATCATGTCTACGCATAAAGTGATAGCAATAAGCAGCCGTACTTTGAAAAGCCCATTACTTTAAAACAATTACAAACCTACAAAATGGGTAATAAATCTGGTTATATATTGCAACCATTCAATCAGAGCATTTGGAGTTCACATTACCAGGTTCGAAGCATTCTTTACATTGCAAGAGGCAAATAAGCAGCTTTTAATGCTCTGAATCTATTCAATTGCCAATTATGTACATTAGAACAATGGTTACTGCAGTCAAGGGACAACAGCATAATATGCCTCTGGGACAGCAGAGATGCAGTCTTCAATCTAATTCTGCTGATTCTTGAAAACATAGACGAATAGAAATGGAGTTCATATGCTACCCCGGCATCAATATTGTGTGGTCTAGCTAATGAACTCCTCTGTAAACCGAGTAGCGTGTACTTTCTCCGCATTTTAGAGGTCATCTGCAGTGTTGACTTTAGTCTAAATATTAGCCAAATGCACATTATTTGTTGCATGACACATAGACTTATAACCCACATGCGTTTAACCTAAATTATCAATCTTACTTCTGTCAGGAAGAACGGCTTTAAACTAGGTTAGGTTCAACGGCACCAATGACCATACAGGGAGGTGAATAATTTACAATACATACTGATGAATTATTAAAATATCTATTAGCGGCACACATACTAAATAGCAGTTAGTGCATATTGAGGAAGGTAATGCGAATGTTCACCTAGAGAGTTACAGATCATGCTGTCCCTATTATTGCAGAAATTATTAGTAATCTTAATGTGAACTTAATGTGTCTCTTCTGGGAAAAGGCCAGCTGTCCTTATTTGCTACATATACAAGTATAACGTGCACAGTGATGAATTGCTGAATTTGTACTCTTTATCATTCTTTCAACAATAAACACAATATATGAATCAATACAGTACATGGTGAAAAATCAACAAGAGGTTTCAAATGATTATCTTTACGAAACATAAACCTTGAGGACTTTGAAAAGGCCATACGAGTGTGAATACTGTCCTATATACAATAGTAAACAATCTTGTGTCATAAAAAAGCTTTTGAAAATCTGATCAACAATCAATACAGTGTGTACAACTCCAGATGAACAGATTCTATACATCTCTAAAACTTCTGGTCTCTATGTGTGCCAGACTATTTTAGTTCAAGTTCCTTTCTTGTAAACCCTAGTTTTGTTACCAAAGACATTATACAATCTCACTAACATTTCAGAGATGAAATGAAAAGTGAAAGTCTGTCATGTTTTACTCATCAATATGTTGTTACAAACTGGTTTAACTTTCTTTTGTGAAACACAAATAACACTCAAAAAGAAACTATGAGTACGAAAGGTGACTAAGGGCTTTCAGTGCCTAACATTTGTGTTTCACAAAAATAAGGCAGGCTGGGTATAGCAATAACATGAGGGTTTATTTTGAGGTGAACAATCCCTTTAACTGTCTAAACTGTAAGTATGGGGCTTCAAATTTCTATACTGCCAAAAAACAAAACAAAAATCTTGCTGTATGTGACTAGAGATTATGCCACTTTTGTTTGCCATCACTGAAGAATAGTAAGATTTTTTATGTTTTTAAAGAAATCTCTTCTGCTCAACAAGCCTGCATTTATTGAACCAAAATACAGCAAAATCAGTAAATATTGTGAAATAGTTTTACTGTTTAAAATAACTGCTTTCTATTGGAATATATTTTAAAACATAATTTATTCCTGTGATCAAAACAATTTTTTTGCATCACGGCTCCAGTCTTCAGTGTCACATGATCCTTCAGAAATATCATTCTATGTGGATTTGCTGTTCAAGAAACATTTTTTATAATTATTATTATCAATATTTAATACAGTTGAGTCTGAAATTAGCTTTTGTAACATTATACACTATACTAAACAAAAGCTTGAAGTCAAATTTCTTGTATGTGGGGGGGAATTAGAAATTAGTTCTTTTATTTAGCAAGGATGCTTTTAATTTATCAAAAGTGATGATAAAGACATCATCATAGAAGTCTTCCTTTACAAAAGACTTCTATTTCAGATAAATGCTGTTCTTCTGAACATTTTATTAATCGAAGAAACCTAAAAAAAACCCAAAAAAAATCTACTCAGAAGTTTTCAACATAATAATAATAAGAAATGTTTTTCAGCAAATCAGAATATTAGAATGATTTCTAGAGGATCCTGTGACTGGAGGAAAGATGCTAAAAAATTAGCTTTGAAATCAAATGAATAAATTTAAAAAATACATTTTTTATATATATTCAAATAGAAAAACGTTATTTTAATTAATAAACATATACAGGTATACTGTCCTATACACAACAGTAAAAAACCTTGTGTACAAAAAACAAAAACAAAATGGGTAACCTGATCAACAGACTATACACTTCCAGATTCTATACATTTCTAAAACTTCTGGTCTCTTTGTGTGCCAGACTATTTTAGCTCAAGTTTCTCTCTTGTAAACCCCAGTTTTAAGGATATACAATACAATCAAGAGAGATTGAAAAAAATAGTTATAGTTCACCTAAATGTGAAAGTCTGTCATCTTTTACTCACCATCATGTTGTTCCAAATTAGTTTTACTTTCTTTCTTCTGTGAAACACAAGAAGTATTAAGAAACACACTCAAAAAGAAACCATGAATGTGAAGGGTGACTAAAGTCTGTCAGTGCTTCACATCTGTTTCACAAGAAAATACAAAAAGTTGTGAATAGCAATTACATGAGTGTTTATTTGGGGGTGAACACTCCCTTTAACCGTCTGAATTGTAAGTATGGGGCTTCAAATTTCTATAATCTGGCAAACAAAAAAAACCTTGCTGTATGTGACATATATATATATATATATATATATATATATATATATATATATATATATATATATATATATATATATATATATTACGTAGTGTGCAGCTGTGGGGACCATTTTAACAGAACAGTTGCCCATTCGACAAGACGTTTTCTAGGGAAAACAAAATGTAAAACTATAGCAAATGCTTTGCTGCTTTGCATTTAATAAACTGTGTTATTATGGCGTCTAAATGCTTTATCTATATGAGCGTTTCACTTGTTTTCTTCCCTAACCCCTCTGTAACAAGCAATCTTTGCCTGGCCCTGAACGCATGCTGCTCATTAGAGCCCGCCCCTGCTTGACAGCGATTGGTTGAAACATGCTGTGGAACAACGCTATCGATTTTGATTGGGCGGTTTACTGTCATACGCCAAAGCATGAAGACTTGCGTGAAGCAACGCCTCTCCCACATGCATAGAGCGACGCGATTCATGTTTGCCTCGCTCAATCAGATATTGCGATTGGATGCATGTGATCAAGGGTGCAGAGAAAATGCAATTTGCAATTGGCTCATCTGCTTCAAGGAGGGGTTAACCGAGATAACCCGGAAAAGGAGGAAGAATAGCGCCTCAGTTCCGAGTCCGATCGTGGACTGTCAGTCTTGTCATGGGTAATTATACTACATTTATTTGCTCTTGTCACATCTCAGTTAAAAAGACATTTGATTAAACATTCCGTATCAAGTTGCATTTAGTTTTGTACAGGACAGAGCGTTGTTTCCTCCCCAGCCAATCTAATATTAGACTTGTGCGTGTTATCAAAGAATAATACACGAATTCGACGTACATGGTTGACAAAAGCTAATATTTGAAACATTTCTGTTGTATATTTTTTATTGTTTGTATTAACATTAGCATTCTTGTTATTAAAACAACACTGCATTTGATGGCATCACGTTTATGGTTTAAGCATTGCTTAAATAATAATATCAAGATTTATATTAATAGTAATACAGTAACAACACTATTAAGCATATTTCTTTTTTTAGTTTATTTATTACCAACTGTGATTATGGTATTATAATTAATGGTCACCTTTTCAGATCATTATTTATCAAATCCTCAAACCACAAGCTTACAGATCATTTGGTGTTTCCAGTCATTCCCAGTTCATTTATATTTGGGCTTGACCAGATGTGATGGTGCCAGAGTGGGGTAGTTGTTTACTTTGTAATTAGTGTGTTCATTTTCACCACTTTTGTCCCATTCAGGTCTATTTGCACACCTGTTAGAACCATAATAGATGGGCATTACCTTGTCAACAGCATGATCAGCCAATCAAAGCATAGAGGCATTGCCTCCATTAACATGACTTTTTGTCTGTTTTTGTGCTTTTGTTACTCCCCCATTAGCATTAGCTCCCTCATAGCTACAAGGTGTGAGTAGATAGGTCTCATCATTTTGAGGTGAATGTAGTCAAAAGTCTGAAAAATCAGTGTGTAACTTTAAGGAACATCTCTACCGAACACCTTTTTTCTGCAGTTAATCACACTGTTTTGGGAGTTATTCTATAACATTTAGTTTTTATATGTATACCATTGTTCAGAACTGTGCTAGCTAACCATGTGCTGATTAACAACTTTGAATTAGGTTCAAAAGTATGTAAAATTGTCAGTACAGAAACATTTAATCTTTGATTTTTGGTGTTATTCCATAGAGTTGTCACTACCGAAACATGCCATCATTGTTTCGGTAGTGACAAAAGGGAACAAATAATCCTCATATTTGGTGGAAATAAACAACTAAATTTAGTGCAGTTATGCTTTTATTTTCAGTATGCAAGTTCAAATTCTGTAATGTGATGTGGTTGCTACCAAAGCATTACTGTCACTACCGAAAATGTGCTGTCACTAACGAAACATGGGATGTTTTGTTAATAATAAAGTATACTGAATTATCAACTAAGATGATATGATAGTTTTTGGTTTAATGTATGTTCAAACTTATGAATCCTTAACTTTGAAATCAGTATGATCAACTTTTTGCCTTTTACAAGGATTATTATTATTACTATGTTTCAGTAGTGACAAATTTGGGGAGAGGGCAAATATTCCAAAACTTTCTGAACATATGAGAATTAACTGCACAATTACTAGAAATGAAGAGAAATGAAGAAAAATGAAGAAATGAAGTTTACTAGAAATTTTTGGATTTTTTTTTTTCAAACTTTGATTTTGGACTGAATGGCCCATATAATTAAAAATTATAGCAGTAGCATTTTGTTTTACAGTCCTGTTCCTGATGTACCCTGAATCTAACCTTAAAGGGATAGTTTACCCAAAAACGAAAATTCTGTCATTAATTACTCACTGTCGTTCCAAACCTGTAAGACCTTCATTCGTCTTCGGAACACAAATTAAAATATTCTTGATGAAATCCGAAAGCTTTCTGACCCTGCATAGACAGCAATGCAACTGACACTTCCAAGGCCCTGAAAGGTAGTAAAGACATTGTTAAAATAGTCCATGTAAAACCAGTGCTTCAACCATAATTTTAATCTTCGATGCAATACAACGCATGCGTGCGGTGCTGCTGTTCTGACGTTAAACACAGATGCACTATGGCTTGTTCACAATGCGACATGGTACTGTTGTGAACATATGTCGAAGACTGACACAGAAGAGAAGAAATTGAATGAAGTCGTTATTTCTGTATTTTTTTGCTTTTTATGTAGCTTCATAAACTTAAGATTGAACCACTGAAGTCACATGGACTATTTTAACAATGTTCTTACTACCTTTCTGGGCCTTGAACATAATAGATAGATAGATAGATAGATAGTTTATTGTCAAACTATTTCAGTCTGAAATTTATCTTGCATGACAGTATGTTTACACTCTACACACTCTTTACAAACACAATTCACATACATACACACAACAAATACAATATAATACAAAAAAAAATCCTGCTGTTTTCATTTCATATGGACCTTGTTTAACTCTAGGACAGCCTGATGTACAAAGGAATGTTTTAATTTCACTCGATTAAATCTTGGGACTTTAAATCGACGATTAGATGGTAAAAGCACAAATTCATGATGCAATACATGACTAGGATTAGAAACAATATTCTTAGCCAGCCTTAAGAGGTTCCTACGATAAGAAAGTTCATATAACTTTTCAAGAGGCTGTCCTACTCTCTTTGAACAGATTTTAATTTGCATTGTGAACAAGTGGTAGTTGCATTGCTCTCTATGTAAGAAAGCTGTTGGATTTCATCAAAAATATCTTAATTTTAAAATTGTGTTGTGAAGATGAACAAAGGTCTTACAGGTTTGGAACGACGTTAAAGACAGAATTTTAATTTTTGGGTGAACTGTCTCTTTAACGCAAGTAGTTACCTTATATTACCCAGTGCTTCGGTAAGTACATGCACTGTAAAACAAAGTGGAACCGTTATAGCACTGTAACAAAAAAAATCTGTAGAAAAATGGATAATGTCCTAGCAGAAAATTACTGGTTCAATTTTCATTAAGTTTATAGGCATTTCCTTCAACCCTAAAACACACCAGTATGCAAAACAGCTGTGAAAAATCAATACGGAAAATTAATTCATATTAACACAGTACATTGCAGGATGCATGTTTACTGACTTTAGAGTGTAAATATTTGTATGAAATTTTAGAGTGATCAGAAATGCCGTCATCGTACCAAATTAGGACAGCTGATTGCTGTGGATTTGATTGAGCTCTAAGTGGACCATAGCACACTTAACATAATGAATGGAGGTAAAGTCAGACTGCAGTATGATCTCAGCCCAGGTCAAAAGGTTGCCTATAGATTTGTGCCAGTGTTGCATTTAAATGGATTAAAATTTAAAAAGCAGACTATATTGTTGAGTTGTTTTGCAGATGTGTTTGAAACCGAGCTTAAGTCTTTCTTCCATCTGTGGGCAAAATGTTTACAAAGTTGCTGCTTTCATATAAACAGGGAGCCTTTCATTATTACATTACATGGCCTTGCTAAGCCAAATCTGGACGAGGGTGAGAAGAAAAACAATTGTCGTACATAAACATGATTTTAAGGGCAGTGGTTTGTGTCATGGAATAAGGATAGTGAGTTTGCTGTAGCTGCTTCTAATCTTTTTTTTTTTATAAATAGAAGAAAATGATTATCGTATAAAGGTGAAATGCTTTTTTTATGCAAATACATCATCTCATAAAGGTGATGAAAAATTACAAGACAAATGTATTGAAGCGGAGATCCTTTATGTGGACACAGCAAAGCCTGACTGCCCTCTGTACACCATAATATGCATCTTCACAATTTTCTCATTTATTAACTGTTCTCCTCGGTCGTTCCTGCTGCCTCAGCCTTTAAATGTTTCATGAGTTTTTAAGCTTTTTTTTTCTGCCTAACTCTGTACTTAAGGCTTTAAATCTTCCACCTTCATACTTACAAAATCAATTAATTCTTTTAAATAATTTACATTTTGTGCAAACAAGATTTAGCAAAGCATATCTTTTGTGTCAGACCTAGCTGCTGTTTCTTTGACGTTAAGATTTGTTAGACCGGGGCTCTCGCGATTCATTGGTAATTAGAGAAATGGGGCAGTCTGATGAGACATTAGGACCAGACCTTGAACCCCAAGTGCTTTTGCAGACATTCATATTTTATGATACAGACGTAGAACAATTAGAACGGTCACAGGACGGGTATTTTAGCAGTCCTATAATCCCATTTCAGGATGACATCACCTTTAAAATTCAGAAACTGACAGAGCCATCAGTGTTCATAATAAAACAGATACTTCTGGGACAGAGTTAAAAGTTGAATGCAAAACAAGGAGACTGACTAATTCTTCTGCCAGCTGAAAATGGCGCCGGAGCTCTGTAACCTTAATCGCTCAGATGATTAAAGGCAGTGAAGGTTTAAGACAGGGTTTTTTGAATGAGTGACACCTCATCTGCCTCTGGAAATACAAAGTGACAAGTTTAAGGAAAGAAGCATAAAACCCCTCTGACATGTGATTTCAGTTTTATAAAAGGAGCTAAAAAATTGGGCAAATGCATATATTTTTATGGTAACACTTTACAGTGAGGTTTCATTTGTAAACATTAACTATATTGGGCAACATGAACAATAATTATATAGTATTTATTAATGTCAATTGCTATTAAGTTCAAAACTAATATATTATTAAAATTTAAAGTTGTATCTCTGTTATTAACATTAGCTAATGTACTGAAAAAATGTAACTTAAAAAGATTAATAAATGCTGTAAAAAAATTGTTGATTTGTGCATTGTTAGTTCATTTTAGTTAATGCGTTAATTAATGTTAACAAATGAGACCTTATTGTAAAGTTTTACCATTTTTTTAAAAATATTTTTAATACTGTGCAAATGTCAGGGTTTTTTTTTTTTATAAATTAATACTTTTATTGAGCATGGATGCATTGAACTGATCAAAATTGAACACTGACACTGAAATACTAAAGCAACGGCTGCTTAAAATTCAATAAATAAATATATTAGAATAGAAAAACAGTTACTGTAAATTTGAATAATATTTCGTAATATTACATTTTGCTGTATTTTGACTTACTTCGAAACATTTTAAAAATTCTTACTGACCCTAAACTTTTAAAGAATATAATATAATATAATATAATATAATATAATATAATATAATATAATATAATATAGTGTAATAATGCTAGTTTTTTTTTTTTTTAAAGAAGTCTCTTCTTCTCACCAGGCCCGCATTTAGTTGATCCAAAGTACAGCAAAAACAGTAAAAGTTTGAAATATTTGTACTGTATAAAATAACCATTTTCTGTTAGAATATATTTTAAAATATAAATTATATTTTAACATATATTCAAATAGAAAATGGTTATTCTGTGATTTCAAAGCTGATTTTTTTTTTTAACAACATTAGTTTCTATCCTTTATCATTCTAATATTCTGATTTGCTGCTCAAAAACATGTATTATTATTATTATTATTATTATTATTATTATTATGTTGAAAACAGCTGGGTACAATTTATTCAGGTTTCTTTGATGAATAGAAGTTCAGAAGAACAGCATTTATCTGAAATCGAAATATTTTATGACATTATAAATCTCTTTATCATCACTTTTGAAAAAATTATTAATCCCCCCCCCCTCCAAAAACGTATATTATATATATATATATATATATATAAAGCTTTTGAATTATATAGTGTATAATGTTGCAAAAGCTTTTTATTTCAGATAAATGCTGATCTTTGTTGGATCTTTCTATTCATCAAAGAATCCTGAAAAAAAAATGTACTCAACTGTTTTAAATATTGATAATAATAAAAATAAATCAGTAAATCAGCATATTAGAATGATTTCTGGCAGTTCATGTGACACTGAAGACTGGAGTAATGATGCTGAAAATGTAGCTTTGATCACAGGAATAAATTACATTTTAAAATATATTCACATAAAAAGCAGTTATTTTAAATAGTAAAATTATTTTACAAAATTACTGATTTTGCTCTATTTTGGATTAAATAAATGCAGGCTTGGAGAGCAGAAGAAAATTCTTTTAAAAATATTTCAAATCTTACTGTTCAAAACCTTTTGACTGGTAGTGTAATATACTATACTATATTATAATATAATACATAACAAAAACTACAGCAATGTAAAAATCAGTTGCTGTTTAAACAAAGAGATATAAGGTCTTGCCCCAAAGATGCAAAGGCTTACAGAATGTCAAAAGCAAGGTCGCGTAACCACAGGCTTCCTAAAAATCTCCAGATTCCAAATTGTCCAGTCGCTGCAGGAATATCATGGCCTACTGCCTTGTAATGCTCAGCCCAAGGTGACTCTGTGACCCAGCTTATCAGTTGCAGAACTGCAGGCCTGAGCCTCCAGTGGGCTGCCTCAGGAGAACATGTTTTATAGCCCGTGCCGGTGTCAGGCATTTGTCATTTAAGGCTGCTTGTCAGGACCTTGACTTGGCTGATATAACCTTATATGCGTGTTCCCCATCCATTTTGCAGCCTGAAGATGGGCTCCATTTCCTAGAAAATTCAACTGTAAATTGCAGCTGGGTTATAAATAACAGAGCGGGCATATTGTTGAAATATATAGCTAATGAAAAAAATCAGTTTACAAATACACGTATTGTGTCCAATAGTTTATTCAGACTACTATTGTTTTAGCTAGGCCATCATTTGTCACTGATTGTTTTTTTTTTTGTTTTTTCCCCAAGTGCACTATAGTGGCACTGTAAATGGGTATGAATCACTGCGCTCCATGTAGTCCAGGTCTTCTGATTACAATAGAGGTAAACACAGGCATTGATTACGAATTTGGCCGATTACATAAGAAGCATAGATTTTCAGCTTTCCGGTTAAAGCCCTGTACATTCAAATGCTTAATTTTTATAGGCAGCGCACATTGACAAAAGTGTCTAGTTGTTATATATTTGGCAAGTACTTTGAGTCTGAGAGAACATGTCAATAGTAATCCTGATATTGATAGCAGTCCTATAAGAGATGTTACTTGCCCGAGCTAACATCTATGTGATCCTCTAAATCATAATTACATTACTATTGACAGGCCCTTGACAATAGTCACATTACTATTGATAGGTTGCTGTCAATATTATGTTCTCAAATAAAACATATTCATTCATAACTTGTAAACTGCTCAATAAAAGCCTATGACGAGAACGTGGAAAAGCCGTATCCCCAGAGTGGCCTGCCGCAATGATTTGTCTCACCTGGCCGAGTGCCGCCGTGCAGTGAAGGATTTTTTTCTTTAGCTGAGAAACTATTGAACTGCTCGGTAAGCCTCGACACGTATGAAACATAATCCGCGGCCTAAAAGGGGACGTTTTGACTGATTATACAATGAGCGGAACTACAGTTTCCAACATCTGTTTAAAGCAGATAATTTTTCAACTGATTCATGAACACCCTGCATCCTTTTTTTATTGTCCATTTCGGTTTCCTTCGTAAATGGGCGAAGGTTTTAGGCACAGATGAACCTGAAGTATTGAAAAAAGACTTTCCTTAAAGATTTGGAGATGCTTCCTGCAATTTTCATAAGCCAATTTATTTCAGATATTGTCCAAATCCAGTCCTAAGCTAAGAGGTGGTCACCACAGCCTCTGGCTCTCATTTTTTAACCATCACGTTTAAAGAGATAAACTCAGTCCGATACAAACGCATTCCATGAAAAATTGCCAAACGTCACAGTTCTTAGATCCCTTATAAAAAGCCGTCAAAGTAAAGTAGTTCCACATAGCGGATGTTTACTGCCTTTCCAAGCCTGTGCTGTTGGGATAATCTCCTGTGATGTGATTTGTCCTCAGACTGAATCTCGAGAGGGAACAGCGTAAGACCTCCTGTGCCTCTGCCCTGCGCAGCTAAAAGGGAATTTAGGACGGGTTTTACATGTGAAAAGTGATTTCAACTCAAATGCAAAAATGCATAACCATTTGCTTCTTCTGCTTGTAGCTGGAGCTGGAGGTGACAAGCCTTTCGCCAAGCCCGGCCCAAGCCCTTTATCTCGGGTTTTGAGAATCAGTCAGCTGGATGCTTTTGAACTGGATGGTGCACTGGAACAGCTTGTTTGGTCACAGTTCACCCAATGTTTCCAGCATTTCAAGCCTGGACTCTTAACCCCTGTGGAACCAGAACTCAAGGCCCTTCTGCAGCTCCTCCTTTGGAGGTTCACCGTCTACTCTAACAGTGCCACCGTGGGCCAGTCTCTGCTCAATATCCGGTACAAGAACGATCTGATCCCGGGGCAGAAGTACCGGCCCATGAGTCGGCCACAGAAGTTCTGGTTCGCTCTGCTGACGGTCGGCGAAAAGTGGCTGAGAGAACGCTCCCATAGCTTGTTCCTCAACCACCCTGCAGAATCCAACGCCCGCAAGGCCCGCAAGGTACTCGGCATCTTGACGGGCCTTACCAAAGTGGCCAGCCTGGTCAACTTCCTACTGTTCCTCCAAAGAGGAACCTATCCGACACTTACCGAAAGGTTGCTGGGAGTGCAACCCGTCTTCAGTCGACCCCAGGGACCACGAGACATCAACTTTCAGTTCTTGAACCGGGAGCTGTTGTGGCACGGCTTTGCCGAGTTCCTCATCTTCCTGCTGCCCCTCGTAAACGTATGGAAGCTGAAGACCAGCATCACCGCTCTGTTTTCCCCACTGAAGGAACTGAGAGGAACGGAAGGTTCAGAGGAGACCCACTGCACCGAGTGCGCCGTCTGCGGGGAGTGGCCCACGATGCCCCATTCAGCCGGCTGCAAGCACGTGTTCTGCTACTACTGCCTCAAGAGCCACACGATCGCTGACATCTGCTTTACCTGTCCCAAATGTGGCGCAGAGACTGGAACGATTGAGCCAGTCAGGCTTCACCTGGGGGGTGAGGCTGTGCCTCAAACCCTGGCTTGGGATACAGCAGGAGAACTTGAGACCAAGTTGAACACTTGAGTTTATCACAGAGATTGGTTGATGAAAGCATTTGTTGCCATGAAATATGCAGAATTTTGTACAAAGAGACAAACTTAATGATGTAAAATTCTAAAACAACATCATTTGTGTCGCTAATTTATTCCGCCTCATTAAAGTTTGATAGAAACTGTGTATCAGAGGTCCACTTTTCTGCATTCTCGGATTGAGCGCTGAGCAAATGAATAAACATCAAAACAAGCCTTTGCTCAACTGCCTGCACGATCCAATTCCCCTCATCCCCTATGAAGGGAGAAATTTGCACAAGATCAAGGAGAGGCCACGATAGCACCAGGGGGTAGTTGGGTTGGATGCAGATTGACAGACATCCCGTCATAATCTCCATGGCCCTTCTTAATACGCCAGTAAACTGTAACAAACCAGAGTAGGACCGATGCAAGTTTCGGGCATATTATGCTCTAAGCCTAATAATGACTGCAAAGATGGGTATTTATTCTGCTGTTAACTCTCTCCAGTGAGCCATGCCTCAGGCCAAACACATCTGAATGGACTCAGACCTGCTGGAAACTCACACTTCAGGGTTTTTTTTTTTTCTCTCCCCCAGACCACATTGCTTTAATTGCCCATTGTGAAGGCAATCAGTCACTTCTCTGGGCACGAGGGGTCTAGTGGTTTGCAAGATTTTGTCATTTTTTGTAATCGCTGCTCTCAAGTTCACCATGACAAAGAATTGAAAATTGGGAACATGGCACACCGGTCTGCCCTCATGTGGGTTCATTGACGTTATTATGCATATGGTCAAATAAACGGGACCACCAAGAAGTGTAGCTCTCACTCTATCCAGAACTGTCCTAGTTTACGTATGTACAATGTTCAAAAGATATTTAATGTGCAACAGCATATGTTTATACCCTTTGTTTTGTTTCATAGGATTAAAGGAATTTGCCACCACTGTTCTGGAAATGTTCAGTAATGGATGCCAATTTACAATATACACAACATATGGTTCTGGTGTTTTTCACATTGATCAGGTCCAGGGAACATCTGTCCTTCAAAATACATTTGTTTAATGACTTCAAAAGCATCCAAATATAATCTTGTAAAACACTATACCAGACACAGTAGACTATTGAATTGCATATTTATGTTGTTTTTGACATTTGCTTTCTGGTAAACTTAAGTTTAAATATTTTCTGAATATAAGCATTAATTTGTTTTAAAAGTTTATTATTCTTCCCCTACTAATTTATTGATAGTTACTTGTTTAAAGCATTAAAGTTTTAAAATAAAAGAAGATACAGATAGCTTTATATTTTTGGTATATAATGTGTATTATACAAAGCTTTTCAAACACATTGCGAGTTACCATGCAAAGAATTTGTATCATTTTTCTCTGTAACATTACATCTGAAGAGTCTGCTTTCGTTTTGCACTTCATCTTTTCCAAATCTCATTTACACTCAGGGTTGCACTGTCTCCAATCAGCAATAAAATCTTCAGACTTTGACACCATTTACTTTGCCAATTGCCCACATGCCTTTTTTTTTTTTTTTACATACATGCTTGGTGTTAGTGGACAAGGCCAGATTCACACTTTGATGAGTGATCCTGCTCATTACAATCGACACATTCTTGATCCTTTGATGTCAGGCGTTGAGTTCTCTGATTAACAGGTTTGGAATTAAAGAGCTCTATCTTAGTCTGCATAATACTAGTACTTACCCTTTGAGGCTATTCTTTCCTTAATTAAATAGTAGCTTATAGCGTACTAAAAAGACACACTCTGTTTCATACTTTTCGTGTGTGCTTGTCTGGGCAAGGCAAAAGTCATTAAAAACAAATAAAACATCTAAGATAAAATACTTCAAGCAGTTCATTGCCATGTGTTGCTCCAGACTCCTAACTAAACGTGATCACCTAAAGTTCATGGTTAAAAAGCAAATCCAGCACAGCTACTGGACCAACTTGTCAACAGTGGCCAATTATCTGTGTTTCTTCACTGCTGGAAGGGCATTTGCACTCTAAACCGGGAATGTGGGGAATCAATAAAACAAAAAAAGATACATTTCCTGACACCCGCTGATTTCTCAACATAAATGGTTCACTTCGGACCAGCCGAACAAACAGCCATCTGTATCTCTTGCCATAATTGACCCAGTTTCTTATTTCAGTCAAACTTCCAAACATATTGTACTTTTAAAATACATGATTGCATTGATGTA